>OY821521.1:108604355-108605776 GCA_963682025.1 Cordilura impudica
ATATTATATTATATTATATTATATTATATTATATTATATTATATTATATTATATTATATTATATTATATTATATTATATTATATTATATTATATTATATTATATTATATTATATTATATTATATTATATTATATTATATTATATTATATTATATTATATTATATTATATTATATTATATTATATTATATTATATTATATTATATTATATTATATTATATTATATTATATTATATTATATTATATTATATTATATTATATTATATTATATTATATTATATTATATTATATTATATTATATTATATTATATTATATTATATTATATTATATTATATTATATTATATTATATTATATTATATTATATTATATTATATTATATTATATTATATTATATTATATTATATTATATTATATTATATTATATTATATTATATTATATTATATTATATTATATTATATTATATTATATTATATTATATTATATTATATTATATTATATTATATTATATTATATTATATTATATTATATTATATTATATTATATTATATTATATTATATTATATTATATTATATTATATTATATTATATTATATTATATTATATTATATTATATTATATTATATTATATTATATTATATTATATTATATTATATTATATTATATTATATTATATTATATTATATTATATTATATTATATTATATTATATTATATTATATTATATTATATTATATTATATTATATTATATTATATTATATTTATATTATATTATATTATATTATATTATATTATATTATATTATATTATATTATATTATATTATATTATATTATATTATATTATATTATATTATATTATATTATATTATATTATATTATATTATATTATATTATATTATATTATATTATATTATATTATATTATATTATATTATATTATATTATATTATATTATATTATATTATATTATATTATATTATATTATATTATATTATATTATATTATATTATATTATATTATATTATATTATATTATATTATATTATATATTATATTATATTATATTATATTATATTATATTATATTATATTATATTATATTATATTATATTATATTATATTATATTATATTATATTATATTATATTATATTATATTATATTATATTATATGATATTATATTATATTATATTATATTATATTATATTATATTATATTATATTATATTATATTATATTATATTATATGATATTATATTATATTATATTATATTATATTATATTATATTATATTATATGATATTATATTATATTATATTATATTATATTATATTATATTATATTATATTATATGATATTATATTATATTATATTATATTATATTATATTATATTATATTATATTATATTATATTATATTATATTATA
>OY821521.1:108605976-108824959 GCA_963682025.1 Cordilura impudica
ATTTTTAATTTTTAATTTTTAATTTTTAATTTTAATTTTTAATTTTTAATTTTTAATTTTTAATTTTTAATTTTTAATTTTTAATTTTTAATTTTTAATTTTTAATTTTTAATTTTTAATTTTTAATTTTTAATTTTTAATTTTTAATTTTTAATTTTTAATTTTTAATTTTTAATTTTTAATTTTTAATTTTTAATTTTTAATTTTTAATTTTTAATTTTTAATTTTTAATTTTTAATTTTTAATTTTTAATTTTTAATTTTTAATTTTTAATTTTTATTTTTAATTTTTAATTTTTAATTTTTAATTTTTAATTTTTAATTTTTAATTTTTAATTTTTAATTTTTAATTTTTAATTTTTAATTTTTAATTTTTAATTTTTAATTTTTAATTTTTAATTTTTAATTTTTAATTTTTAATTTTTAATTTTTAATTTTTAATTTTTAAGTTTTAAGTTTTAAGTTTTAATTTTTAATTTTTAATTTTTAAGTTTTAATTTTTAATTTTTAATTTTTAATTTTTAATTTTGAATTTTTAATTTTTAAGGTTTAATTTTTAAGGTTTAATTTTTAAGGTTTAATTTTTAATTTTTAATTTTTAATTTTTAATTTTTAATTTTTAATTTTTAATTTTTAATTTTTAATTTTTAATTTTTAATTTTTAATTTTTAATTTTTAATTTTTAATTTTTAATTTTTAATTTTTAATTTTTAATTTTTAATTTTTAATTTTTAATTTTTAATTTTTAATTTTTAATTTTTAATTTTTAATTTTTAATTTTTTAATTTTTAATTTTTAGTTTTTAATTTTTAATTTTTAATTTTTAATTTTTAATTTTTAATTTTTAATTTTTAATTTTTAATTTTTAATTTTTAATTTTTAATTTTTAATTTTTAATTTTTAATTTTTAATTTTTAATTTTTAATTTTTAATTTTTAATTTTTAATTTTTAATTTTTAATTTTGAATTTTTAATTTTTAAGGTTTAATTTTTAAGGTTTAATTTTTAAGGTTTAATTTTTAATTTTTAATTTTTAATTGTTAATTTTTAATTTTTAATTTTTAATTTTTAATTTTTAATTTTTAATTTTTAATTTTTAATTTTTAATTTTAATTTTTAATTTTTAATTCTTAATTTATAATTTTTAATTTTTAATTTTTAATTTTTAATTTTTAATTTTTATTTTTAATTTTTAATTTTTAATTTTTAATTTTTAATTTTTAATTTTTAATTTTTAATTTTTAATTTTTAATTTTTAATTTTTAATTTTTAATTTTTAATTTTTAATTTTTAATTTTTAATTTTTAATTTTTAATTTTTAATTTTTAATTTTTAATTTTTAATTTTTAATTTTTAATTTTTAATTTTTAATTTTTAATTTTTAATTTTTAATTTTTAATTTTTAATTTTTAATTTTTAATTTTTAATTTTTAATTTTTAATTTTTAATTTTTAATTTTTAATTTTTAATTTTTAATTTTTAATTTTTAATTTTTAATTTTAATTTTTAATTTTTAATTTTTAATTTTTAATTTTTAATTTTAATTTTTAATTTTTAATTTTTAATTTTTAATTTTTAATTTTTAATTTTTAATTTTTAATTTTTAATTTTTAATTTTTAATTTTTAATTTTTAATTTTTAATTTTTAATTTTTAATTTTTAATTTTTAAGTTTTAAGTTTTAATTTTTAATTTTTAATTTTTAATTTTTAAGTTTTAATCTTTAATTTTTAATTTTTAATTTTTAATTTTTAATTTTAATTTTGAATTTTGAATTTTTAATTTTTAATTTTTAATTTTTAATTTTTAATTTTTAATTTTTAATTTTTAATTTTTAATTTTTAATTTTTAATTTTTAATTTTTAATTTTTAATTTTTAATTTTTAATTTTTAATTTTTAATTTTTAATTTTTTAATTTTTAATTTTTAATTTTTAATTTTTAATTTTTAATTTTTAATTTTAATTTTTAATTTTTAATTTTTAATTTTTAATTTTTAATTTTTAAGTTTTAATTTTTAATTTTTAATTTTTAATTTTTTATTTTTAATTTTTAATTTTTAATTTTTAATTTTTAATTTTTAATTTTTAATTTTTAATTTTTAATTTTTAAGTTTAAATTTTTAATTTTTAATTTTTAATTTTTAATTTTTAATTTTTAATTTTTAATTTTTAATTTTTCATTTTTCATTTTTAATTTTTAATTTTTAATTTTTAATTTTTAATTTTTAATTTTTAATTTTTAATTTTTAATTTTTAATTTTTAATTTTTAATTTTTAATTTTTAATTTTTAATTTTCAATTTTTAATTTTTAATTTTTAATTTTTAATTTTTAATTTTTAAAATTTTTAATTTTTAATTTTTAATTTTTAATTTTTAATTTTTAATTTTTAATTTTTAATTTTTAATTTTTAATTTTTAATTTTTAATTTTTAATTTTTAATTTTTAATTTTTAATTTTTAATTTTTAATTTTTAATTTTTAATTTTTAATTTTTAATTTTTAATTTTTAATTTTTAATTTTTAATTTTTAATTTTTAATTTTTAATTTTTAATTTTTAATTTTTAATTTTTAATTTTTAATTTTTAATTTTTAATTTTTAATTTTTAATTTTTAATTTTTAATTTTTAATTTTTAAATTTTAATTTTTAATTTTTAATTTTTAATTTTTAAGTTTTAAGTTTTAATTTTTAATTTTTAATTTTTAATTTTTAAGTTTTAATTTTTAATTTTTACTTTTTAATTTTTAATTTTTAATTTTTAATTTTTGATTTTTAATTTTTAATTTTTAATTTTTAATTTTTAATTTTTAATTTTTAATTTTTAATTTTTAATTTTTAATTTTTAATTTTTGATTTTTAATTTTTAATTTTTAATTTTTAATTTTTAATTTTTAATTTTTAATTTTTAATTTTTAATTTTTAATTTTTAATTTTTAATTTTTAATTTTTAATTTTTAATTTTTAATTTTTAATTTTTAAGTTTTAAGTTTTAAATTTTAATTTTTAATTTTTAATTTTTAATTTTTAAGTTTTAATTTTTAATTTTTACTTTTTAATTTTTAATTTTTATTTTTTAATTTTTAATTTTTAATTTTTAATTTTTAATTTTTAATTTTTGATTTTTAATTTTTAATTTTTAATTTTTAATTTTTAATTTTTAATTTTAAATTTTTAATTTTTAATTTTAAATTTTTAATTTTTAATTTTTAATTTTTAATTTTTAATTTTTAATTTTTAATTTTTAAGTTTTAAGTTTTAAGTTTTAATTTTTAATTTTTAATTTTTAAGTTTTAATTTTTAATTTTTACTTTTTAATTTTTAATTTTTAATTTTTAATTTTTAATTTTTAATTTTTAATTTTTAATTTTTAATTTTTAATTTTTAATTTTTAATTTTTAATTTTTAATTTTTAATTTTTAATTTTTAATTTTTGATTTTTAATTTTTAATTTTTAATTTTTAATTTTTAATTTTTAATTTTTAATTTTTAATTTTTAATTTTTAATTTTTAATTTTTAAATTTTAAAATTTTTAATTTTTAATTTTTAATTTTTAATTTTTAATTTTAAATTTTTAATTTTTAATTTTTAATTTTTAATTTTTAATTTTCAATTTTTAATTTTTAATTTTTAATTTTTAATTTTTAATTTTTAATTTTTAATTTTTAATTTTTAATTTTTAATTTCTAATTTTTAATTTTTAATTTTTAATTTTTAATTTTTAATTTTTAATTTTTAATTTTTAATTTTTAATTTTTAATTTTTAATTTTTAATTTTTAATTTTTAATTTTTAATTTTTAATTTTTAATTTTTAATTTTTAATTTTTAATTTTTAATTTTTAATTTTTAATTTTTAATTTTTAATTTTTAATTTTTAATTTTTAATTTTTAATTTTTAATTTTTAAGTTTTAAGTTTTAATTTTTAATTTTTAATTTTTAATTTTTAAGTTTTAATTTTTAATTTTTAATTTTTAATTTTTAATTTTTAATTTTTGATTTTTAATTTTTAATTTTTAATTTTTAATTTTTAATTTTTAATTTTAAATTTTTAATTTTTAATTTTTAATTTTTAATTATTAATTTTTAATTTTTGATTTTTAATTTTTAATTTTTAATTTTTAATTTTTAATTTTTAATTTTTAATTTTTAATTTTTAATTTTTAATTTTTAATTTTTAATTTTTAATTTTTAATTTTTAATTTTTAATTTTTAATTTTTAATTTTTAATTTTTAATTTTTAATTTTTAATTTTTAATTTTTAATTTTTAATTTTTAATTTTTAATTTTTAATTTTTAATTTTTAATTTTTAATTTTTAATTATTAATTTTTAATTTTTAATTTTTAATTTTTAATTTTTGATTTTTAATTTTTAATTTTTAATTTTTAATTTTTAATTTTTAATTTTTAATTTTTAATTTTTAATTTTTAATTTTTAATTTTAAATTTTTAATTTTAAATTTTTAATTTTTAATTTTTAATTTTTAATTTTTAATTTTTAATTTTTAATTTTTAATTTTTAAGTTTTAAGTTTTAAGTTTTAATTTTTAATTTTTAAGTTTTAATTTTTAATTTTTACTTTTTAATTTTTAATTTTTAATTTTTAATTTTTAATTTTTAATTTTTAATTTTTAATTTTTAATTTTTAATTTTTAATTTTTGATTTTTAATTTTTAATTTTTAATTTTTAATTTTTAATTTTTAATTTTTAATTTTTAATTTTTAAATTTTAAAATTTTTAATTTTTAATTTTTAATTTTTAATTTTTAATTTTTAATTTTAAATTTTTAATTTTTAATTTTTAATTTTTAATTTTCAATTTTTAATTTTTAATTTTTAATTTTTAATTTTTAATTTTTAATTTTTAATTTTTAATTTCTAATTTTTAATTTTTAATTTTTAATTTTTAATTTTTAATTTTTAATTTTTAATTTTTAATTTTTAATTTTTAATTTTTAATTTTTAATTTTTAATTTTTAATTTTTAATTTTTAATTTTTAATTTTTAATTTTTAATTTTTAATTTTTAATTTTTAATTTTTAATTTTTAATTTTTAATTTTTAATTTTTAATTTTTAATTTTTAATTTTTAATTTTTAATTTTTAATTTTTAATTTTTAATTTTTAATTTTTAATTTTTAATTTTTAATTTTTAATTTTTAATTTTTAATTTTTAATTTTTAATTTTTAATTTTTAATTTTTAATTTTTAATTTTTAATTTTTAATTTTTAATTTTTAATTTTTAATTTTTAATTTTTAATTTTTAATTTTTAATTTTTAATTTTTAATTTTTAATTTTTAAGTTTTAAGTTTTAATTTTTAATTTTTAATTTTTAATTTTTAATTTTTAATTTTTAAGTTTTAATTTTTAATTTTTAATTTTTAATTTTTAATTTTTAATTTTTGATTTTTAATTTTTAATTTTTAATTTTTAATTTTAAATTTTTAATTTTTAATTTTTAATTTTTAATTATTAATTTTTAATTTTTGATTTTTAATTTTTAATTTTTAATTTTTAATTTTTAATTTTTAATTTTTAATTTTTAATTTTTAATTTTTAATTTTTAATTTTTAATTTTTAATTTTTAATTTTTAATTTTTAATTTTTAATTTTTAATTTTTAATTTTTAATTTTTAATTTTTAATTTTTAATTTTTAATTTTTAATTTTTAATTTTTAATTTTTAATTTTTAATTTTTAATTTTTAATTTTTAATTTTTAATTTTTAATTTTTAATTTTTAATTTTTAATTTTTAATTTTTAATTTTTAATTTTTAATTTTTAATTTTTAATTTTTAATTTTTAATTTTTAATTTTTAATTATTAATTTTTAATTTTTAATTTTTAATTTTTAATTTTTAATTTTTAATTTTTAATTTTTAATTTTTAATTTTTTATTTTTAATTTTTAATTTTTAAGTTTTAAGTTTTAAGTTTTAATTTTTAATTTTTAATTTTTAATTTTTAAGCTTTAATTTTTAATTTTTACTTTTTAATTTTTAATTTTAGATTTTTAATTTTTAATTTTTAATTTTTAATTTTTAATTTTTAATTTTTAATTTTTAATTTTTAATTTTTAATTTTTAATTTTTAATTTTTAATTTTTAATTTTTAATTTTTAATTTTTAATTTTTAATTTTTAATTTTTAATTTTTAATTTTTAATTTTTAATTTTTAATTTTTAATTTTTAATTTTTAATTTTTAATTTTTAATTTTTAATTTTTATTTTTTAATTTTTAATTTTTAATTTTTAATTTTTAATTTTTAATTTTTAATTTTTAATTTTTAATTTTTAATTTTTAATTTTTAATTTTTAATTTTTAATTTTTAATTTTTAATTTTTAATTTTTCATTTGTAATATTTAATTTTTAATTTTTAATTTTTAATTTTTAATTTTTAATTTTTAATTTTTAATTTTTAATTTTTAATTTTTAATTTTTAATTTTTAATTTTTAATTTTTAATTTTTAATTTTTAATTTTTAATTTTTAATTTTTAATTTTTAATTTTTAATTTTTAATTTTTAATTTTTAATTTTTAATTTTTAATTTTTAATTTTTAATTTTTAATTTTTAATTTTTAATTTTTAATTTTTAATTTTTAATTTTTAATTTTTAATTTTTAATTTTTAATTTTTAATTTTTAATTTTTAATTTTTAATTTTTAATTTTTAATTTTCAATTAAAATTTTTAATTTTTAATTTTTAATTTTCAATTTTAATTTTTAATTTTTAATTTTTAATTTTTAATTTTTAATTTTTAATTTTTAATTTTTAATTTTTAATTTTTAATTTTTAATTTTTCGCTATATCGACTCGAGCTGTGATAAGGATCAAGAATATATGTACTTTATAGGGTCGGAAATTAATTTTTCGATGCGTTACAAACGGAATGACAAACCTATATATACCCTCTGCCACTGAGGTGTGGAGGGTATAAAAACGTATTCATTTCACATAATATATGTATCACAATTATATTTTAAACATATGCCTGTCGATTGCTCTAATGCAGTGATAACCAAGCCCCGAACGCACGCACACAAAGATATTATGCGCTTGTGTGCGGTCGCAAACAGAAGCTGCGGTCGCTGCCGAATTGTACACTGTGTAACAATATTAAATATTTCTTTTTAAACTTTCGAAAAAAATAGAATTCTGTGTTGTTTTGTCAATGGTTATATATTTGTTTGTTATATTTATATTTGAATTGTTATAATATAAAATTATATAATGCCGAAATATATTTGTTGTGAGAAATTCTTGAAATTAGGAATCTGAAATAGGTAAATTTAGTGATGCGGTTTTCGGCAGTGATGTTATGTCTTTATTTGTTAATTTTGTATTTAAAATTTGTAATTTTATTTTGAAATGATTTATCATTGGGAATAGGTCAAAAATGTGTTTGTTTTCGCCCTGCAATAGTAGATTCAGTTCGTTAAGTTTATTACAAAAGTCACTAAGAAATGCTAGTCTTATCACAAAATCGTTATTGCTTAAATGTGACACAAATTTTTTACAATCTGGAGACTCATCCAGTTTTAAGAACTCTAAAATTTCCTCGGGAAGTTCAAAAAACCTTTCCAGACTCCTTCCTCGGCTAAGCCACCTAATTTCTGTATACAACAATATATCAGCGTAGTCGGCTTCAACCTCCTCAAGAAATGTTTTAAATTTTCTATGATTTAACGTATTGTGACCTCCTCTGATTTTATTTATAATTTGTACACATATTTTCATTACATCATTCAAGCATAAATTTTTAGCAAACAGGGCTTGCTGATGTATTATGCAATGAAATGATGGCACGTCAATATGTTGCGTTAAATACCCAATAAAGCCCTTCTTCTTCCCCACCATGACCTTTGCTCCGTCAGTACAGACAGCACTTAATTTACTTAGGTCCCCAATTGAAAAAACCTTTTTGTTAATAGCTTCCCACAATGTTTGCCCATTTACATGTTTATTCATAGGAACTAATCCAAAAAAATCCTCATAAGTAACCAAATTTTCATGTACTGTTTTTAAATAAACTATTAATTGACTAGTATTACTTATATCAGTACTCTCATCAAAGCTAATAGAAAAAACAATGACTCTTTAAGGCGTTTCTGCACAGCCATAAATAAAAAACTACTTATTTTTATAGTACGGCGCATAATAGTTCTGCCAGATAATGGAATCGCATCTACAAGCCCAGCCGTATCTTTCCCAACTTGGCAAAGCATTTTAAAACGTCTTGAAAAACATGTTTTATAAAAATGCCGTCTTCATACGGGCGACATTGCTTTGCCAGCGCAAGTGCAACAACGTAAGAGGCTTTTAATATTTCGCTACCATCATCTTTTTCAATGTGATCTGGCTGTTTTACAAATTTACTGGTGACTTTGACTTTCATTTCATCAAGCAATTTTTGCCTTTCATCATCTTTGTATTTTTCATAATTAATATGGCATGACAAGTAATGCCGCCTTATATTAAATTTGTCGCATTTTGCTAATTGCTTCAAACAAATATAACATTGCTGCTTCCTTTCAAGATTTTCAAAAAAGAAAAACATCAGTTCCCAAGAATTATTGAACATTGTTGTTCTGTGTGCTTTTATGTTGATTACGAAAAAAAACAAAAAAAAGCCAAACAAGCGTGCGTGGTGTCGCTTTCACAAAGCTTGAGCAGCGACTGATGATAGACTGATGTTTTGAAACGAATAAAGTTGTTGTATACATGTGAATTGCCGACCGTGTCTGTGTGAAAAATATGATTATTGACTGCCTCGCGAGGCTATGGAGTGGCTATCACTGCTCTAATGAGATGGAAAAGGACATCAGAGATGCTCTAAGAGTTATTAAAAACGGCATATCCATGCTGAATATGCTAAAAAGAAAAAATAATAACTTGTTTTCCATCCTCCTCTAATATTTGAAAAAGTAAACGATTTGATAAACTTAATACTAAATTTTGTTGTAATTTAATTTTTAATTTCTTTTGGGGGTTCTACTTTTGACTAAAGTCATGGGATGTGCGCACTGTGCCACCGCCTAGGGCGGCAGATTTTAGGGGGCGCAAAATTTTGCGACAGCAAAATTAAAAAAAGTGCAAATAAAATTTTAAGTGCCGAGAGTCTCGCAGCGCGTCTAACTTAACTTGTGGGCTGTTCGTCTCTTCTTTACTATCGTAATCACCAAGAGTCACAACGAAAGTGAGTGGAGCTCTCCCTTAGACTATGCCGTTGATGCAGAAACTCTAAAGATACTAAATGCAGAAACTTCGCATTGGAGTATTGAACGGCTCTTTGCAGTGTCTCAGCAGTGTCTTCCCCTAAGAGTTGACTCTAATAAACTATTTCAACATAATAATGGGAATTTATTTTAGTTGGTTTAACTATTTGGAAGATTTGATTCAGTTTTATGGGAACATATGTATAAGAAAAACAACTAGTGGAGAAAACAAGAGTCACCACTTAGGGAAAAACATTCAGAACGAAATCATCCAAATACTTCAAGACCAATTTTAAAAAGAAAATTTTGTCTGCTTTGAAAGCTGCTAGGTATTACAGCATCATCTTAGATTGCATTCCGGACATTTTTGGAGTTGAACAGATGAACATTTAGGTAATGCTGCTCAAGATGTAAAAAAAATGAACATTCTCTTTGTAAAAATAGGGCACAATATTTGAAATAACTGACTTAGGGCAGAAGATATATTATAACAACTTCAAGAAATGGGAATACCCTTTGAAGATATTAGAAGTCAAGGATACGACAACGGTTCGAATATGAAGGAAAACATATTGGGGTTCAAAAAAGAATTTTGGACTTTAATCCTAGGCTATATTGCGTCCTATATGGAAGCCATTCCCTCAACTTAGTTTTAAATGATGATGCCAAGGCTTCTCAAGGTGTAGTTTCCTTCTTTAATTTGGTGACTAAAATTTATAACTTCTTCTCTGCTTCGAGATGGGAAACCAGATGGGAAAGTAAGATAGATGCAATCACCCCTCTAAGATATCAAATAGAAGAAATCTACGACGCATTGCATTGTATCTGCAAATGCAGATAAAATGGTTACTCATGAGGCAAGCTGCTTAGCAAACCACGTACATGACTTCATATTTCTGTGCTCCGTAGTAATATGGTACGATGTATTACTTCATATAAGTATTGTGAGAAAAACCCTACAAAACATTGACGTTCAAGTATTAAAAGCTGTAAATTTATTAGAAAGCACAAAGGATTTTTTTCATGTCTGTGAGAAGCGCTTTAAAATTTCACGGGTATTTAGTAGACGACAAGGATGTTGCTTCTAGATTAGATATGGAAAACCACAACAATGGTGCCACTTTACAAAAACAGGCTAGAAGGAGAATAATTGATTATGAAGGAAGAGTTGAATCTATGGACGACCCATAAATGAGGTACAAAGTTGATATTTACTACAGAGTTTTAGATATGACCATTAGTGCGTTAGGAGTAAGATTTTAACAAATTAAAATCCATAGTGAACTTTTTGGTTTTCTATATAATGTAGCAAAATTAAAGACATGGCATCTGACGTTTTACTAGACAAGTGGTCTAAACTGTGTAATGCCTTAACTTACGGTGAATCGAAAGACATCAGTTTTGTTGATTTACGAGATGAACTTAAAGTTCTTTCGACTATTGTGACATCTATGGAGACAAGTGTTGCTTTACGAATATTGTTTACATAGTGGCCAGCGGGGAAAGAAGTTTTTCGAAACTTAAACTCATAAAAACATATCTAAGATAACGATGTCCGAGAGGTCTGGCAACAACGTCAATTGAGCATCATATAGCTCAATCGGATGGATAACAGTGTGTAATGGAAGAAGCAGATGGTAGCAGCGATCAGTGGAATCTAAAGTTGTAGTCAGTATCTCAGGTGCAACTAACTGGCTAAGCTAACTAAATGCTTTATGTCACTACTGCTATGCTTGTTTAAGTTTGAATGACAATTCTAATTGTGGTTTATTGCAATGGTTATTTTAGATACTTAATTATAACTGCCTTAAAACTGAAAATGTTTCCATCTTTTATACAGCGTTTTGGTAACATTGGATAATAGATATGTGTGTCGCGCACCTGTGACATACACACATGCGCCAAATATCTTCCGGGAGTTTATGATTTATGATGTCCTCATAAAATGCATCATAAACGAATTACTTTTACTACGTAAAGAAATTGAAATATGAAACCCTTTTGTTTATTCATTCATAATTTGTTTATTTATTTATAATTTGTTTTATTTCTACACATACCTTTTCTCATGGTCTTAAGTAAAATACTACGGTCAATGTACATAGTTCAATATTACCTTATGTAGTTTTAAATTACTTAAGTGAAGTCACTCTATGCTTACTGTCCATGAATACTGTACAGTATGTACATTAGGGTGCCCCTTAATAAAAAAAAATTTTCAAACTGTCGGTCTCACCCCCTAGAAACAAGCGAATAGCAAAAAAACCGAGAAATACAAAGTTTTGGGCCAATCAAAAAACGTTTAGTCGTGGCGCAAAGCGATTGAAAATTTCAAGTGTGTTTATATGGGGAAAATATGACTTTTTTTTAGATTTTACGAAAATTTAATTCTATAATTTAATTATTCCGACAAGCTGTTACGTAATTCGGGATCAGTATTAAATTATTCTTTCAAAAGGCTATAAAACTTCAAAATCGTATGAAACCTCGCCAAGAAATAGCAAATGCCCCAAATCACTTTTGTGCCAAAAAAAACTAGGTCATGAAATTTGATAGCATTTTTTTCAACTTTGAGAAATTGATTAAAGCCATCATTCTTTTTTGGTCTCTATACTTATAAGTACTCAGATATGAAGTATTGTTTTATTACCACATTGTAAACCTATTGCGCATTGAGGCCGAAAATTGGAAATTTTTTTGATAAAATTTTTAAAACTCCTTTTTCAAGTTTGAAAAAATTTTCTTAAACAAAATTTAAAAAAATTAATATATTAATTTAAGGTTTTATTAAATGCATGTTGCAGATTAACTGTGTGAATTTTTAAGTAAATCCCTCTACCAGAATTTTTTTGACAAGGATTTGATTTTTGCGGATTTCGAGAAAACTTGGATTTTTGTGAAATATTCTGTAAATGTACTCTTTCTAAATACTTTGTATCAAAACTTCATCACTTTTCTACTTTTAAATGTTATATTTTATCTTTATAGCCTAGGGTTTCGGAAAAAAATTATATGACTCCATTAACCCTTTTGGAATTGGGGTCACATATGACCCCAAGCTAATAAAAGACAATTTATGCAATAAATTCAAATATTTGGTAAGTGCTGTCCAATTTTTAGATGCGGCGCTTAAAATATAATAACCAAATGTGTAGAAGTTTCGTTCCGAAAATTTGGGATAAATCCGAGAACGTTAACCCATTATTTGCCAAGGCCAGATTTGGATTTCAAGATATTTTTAAATATAAAATACCGAAAACGTGTTTTTCTATTAAACTCGTTGAT
Source organism: Cordilura impudica (assembly GCA_963682025.1). Classification (NCBI taxonomy): domain Eukaryota; kingdom Metazoa; phylum Arthropoda; class Insecta; order Diptera; family Scathophagidae; genus Cordilura; species Cordilura impudica. The sequence goes on from OY821521.1 coordinate 108,618,477, forward strand.
ACCACTATTTAGAATTTAAGAAAAATAATTCGGTTAATTTTTATTTATTTAACCCTTCAGTGCTCATGAGATCAAAATTATCCATTGTGATATATCTCTGGTGCAATTATCTGCTTGTTGCTCGCGAATTTTTTTGCTTAATTTGAAACAAATAAGCTGTTTTAGTCAGTGTTTGAAAGGTTGTTGCAGCAGCAAGTGCATTATAAATAATACTCGTGCTAGATACTGCATAAGTTTCCACTATATACACGGCCGATAATGTGTAAAGCAAATCAGATTAAGACAGGGATTATAAAATTGTTACAATTGTACTTTATTTTTCTTCATCATAGAAAAATAATAATTTTTGAACTAATTTGTGTATAAAAAATTAATGAAAATCTTTATCGTTTGAGTTTTGTTGACTACACGGAACTAATACTAATTTAATAATATCTTAAATTTTTCTTAAAAATACTAATTATTTTTGAGAGTTATTTCTAAATATTGAAATTAAACTAATTTCTGCAGTACAGTGGACTCGCAGAAAAGTGAACATCCAGCAACATGAACGTCCCAGAAACATGAACACTTTTTTTTACATTGACTATTCTAAAACGTGAACAAAGTTCAGTAGCTCTAAAACTTGAACACATTTTAATTTGGGGAATCCCCGAATAATAATTACACCACGTTCTTATAGTAAACACCTTTTCTAACGTGAACAGGTTCTTTTAACATTCAGTTGACCTGCGACAGTTTTAATAAAAGCATCTGTAAGTGTTAAATTGAAAGTGATTTTATAAGTAAATTTTTGTTTAAAAAAATGTCTACTAAAAAGACAAAAGTTTTAACTCTTAAAGAAAAATCAGATATTGTTAAGTTATTAAGAAAAGTTTTAAGTGTTTCCAATTTAGCAAAAAAATATAATGTCGCAAAATCGACAATTCGTGTCATAAAAAAAAAGAAAGAAGCCATTACAAAATGTGTTAACAACACATTTTGCGGCTCTGGCAAACGTAAAACGTTACACACCTCAGAGCTGCCAAGAATGGAGCAAGCCCTTTACAAATGGTTTATTCAATCTCGAACGAAAAACTTAAAGATAAGTGGACTTATTCTAAAAGCAAAAGCTTTATAGATTCACTTAAAAATTAATGAAAATAACCGTGATGGATGGTACCAGAAATTTAAGAAAATATACGGCATTTGACTACTAAAAATTTGCGGAGAAAAGCTTTCTGCGCAGCCCCAGTTGGTAGATCCGTTAAAAGTAAAATTAAAGGCAAAAATTGAAGAGCTCTGATTTTGCAATGACCAACTTTATAACGCCGATGAATCTGGCTTGTGTTGGAAAAAACATATGTATCATCGTTGGAAAAGATTGCTCCAGGAGCAGAAATGGAAAAGCAACGGCTTACGTTTATGTGTTGTGCAAACGCGACAGGAACACATAAAATCAAACTCCTTGTGATTGAGAAGGCCAATAGTTCCAGAAGTTTCAAATATTTTATATGCCCGGTGAATTATAAAAGCTCAAAGTCTGCTTGGATGACAGCTGCAATTTTTAAGGACTGGTTTCATAACTCATTTGTTCCAGAGGTGAAAACATCACATATATAAAATAAATTAAGCTTTTACTTTTATAAGTTCTTATTTCGGTTACAGAATTATTCACAGAAAAGGGGCTTCCCATAAAAGCTATTTTGTTAATATATAACGCATCGTCACATCCACCAGAAACCGAGTTAAAGTCTGCAGATGGCTTAATTTGTGCAATGTTTTCCCTCATCCAACCTATGGATCAGAATGTATTCAAAATACATTCTCATCATCCTCATCACTTTAAAGGAAGCAATTATTCATTTAGAGTCTGCATGGCATCGGCTATGACGACAATGACGACCCTGATGACAACGTCCCTTCAAATATTTTAAGAGATAAGTGGAACATAGAAACTCGACAGTTAGAAGAAAGAGCAGTTCACCTTCTAAATACCTTGTTTACTCTGGTTCGGTAAATAAAAGTTGTAAACATGCATAATAGTTGTGTATATTTTTATTACTGATTGAATTTACTGCTTCAAATGTGGACGACAGGATTAGCAACCCTAATGAGTACGCAACAGAATGTAATATTTGTGAAATCCAAGAAGAATCTGACGATGATGAATCCATTTTAGAAGAGCCAATAATTAAAATAAAAAAGAAAGAAGCTATTGATGCAATTGATACGACTTTAAAATGGGCTGAAAGTGAAATGGTCGATCAAAGTGACATTAGAGTACTTAGAAATCTTAGAGAAAATGCTGTATAAAAGACGCTATAACACAAGAAACAACAAAAAAAGGCAGAATTTTTTACTTAAGAATGTTGTTCGGCTACAAAGAACCATTAAAGGAACTATAATTTCTTTTAATTCATATTCTTTATGTTTTTCCAAAGAAAAGTTAGTTTTAATGTGTTTTGTAATAAAGTGTTTTTAAAACACCTTTTATATTCGCCATTTTTTATGTTATCCATAATTAAAGTGAATTTCTAAAATCAATAAAATTATTTTTGTTTTTAAAAGTACTAGTTGTTATGTTTTATTAAACAAAGTTTATGTTTGCGATAAAATTATTACTAAAATCTGAAAAATCTCTGGTCCGAATTATATTTTAGAATATGATACCTTTTTTAGAAAACTTCTAGAATTTCAAGACAGGTTTGACAAAAAACATAAAAAACATTCTAAAATTCCGACAAACTTTTCGTATACAAAAATCTTAAATTCTAAGCTATTTTTCTTCCATGTATAAAACTTTTTCAATTCTGACGATTTTTATAGAAAAACTCTTCAAATCTTTTCCTGTATCTCGGAATTTAAGATTTTTTATATCAAAATTGTATTAAAACGTACAGAATAAAATTTAAATAGAATTAGCAGTTACTTTTATAGTTAATGTATTAGAAGTTAAGAAATGTTAAATATCAAAAATGTATTAAATTCAATAATTTGGGTATGCAAAAATTGTTCTAGATTCTGAAATTTGGCTTATTTAAAAAATGCCCAGAAACAGAAAGTTTTCTAATGTGCAAAAAATTTTCAAAATGTTAATATTTTTCTACAGGCAAGTGTCTGAATATTTAAAAATTTTGTCTAAGAATTTTTCAGGAGAAAAATAGTGAAAATCTTTTCATATTTTTGTTCAATGATCCATATAATGATTGGTTCTGAAGTACTTGGACTAGAATTTATTCTAAGTGGATCAATTCTGTAGTAAAATAATCTAACAAAAATTCCAATCAAAAACGTGAACAAAATCAGAAACGCGAACACCCCTTGCAAAAATTATTTCACGTTTTGAGAGTTCACTGTATATGTATTTATTCATCCGCGATGTATAAAGCCTATTTCTATTGCAATTTTATTTTTAATTTTTATCAATCTCACTATTGGAAATCTACTTTTTTGTCTTTCTTCTTCAACTCAATATTAAATCATTCAACTTTAAAATATGATAATTAGTCGACCGCATTTGGTCTAGTTGCCTGATGCCTTGATTTTATATTTTATAAATTTACTTAGTAAAATATACATAAATAATTAAAGTTGTTCGTCAAAAAATAACAATTATTATTTTCAGTTATTTTATTTACTATATTTAATATATTTGTTTCCATCGCTTATAACTTTGTATTTTACAACCCTAAAATCCAGATTAACATTGGAATTTTGGTCAAATTTGTTTTCTGGGTGATTAATCAGTTCAAAAATATATTGAGTAGGGCCATGTTTAGTTGTAGCCCCCCATAAAAATGCTGCTTTCCGAAATTCATCTAACTTTATATATAGACTATCAAATGACAAAGATTTTACATAAATTTTTAGTTATTATAAAAAAAATGTAAATTTAAAATTTTTTTAAAAAAATTTTCTTATTATTAATTTATTTAAAGAAAAACACAACAAAAACTTTTGATGTTATATTTTTTGTGTGAATTATTTACTTATACAGACATATATTAAATACAACAAATATATATATACCTATAATCAATAACAATATTCAATATTCTGCGATTTTTATAACATCGCAAAATGTTACAAATTGATACATGCTACTGTTCCAAAAATTAAAATACTCGAAATAATATTCATATATTCTTTTTATGTATATCCATAATAACCGCATATTAGAAATATGTAAGTTGCTATATTTTTTTATTTATATTATTTATCTATGTTTTCATAGCATTCTAAATTATACATACATAAAATATAAATGCTTTCATGACATTGTAATATATATAAAAGGTCAATGTTTTCTACCAATCTTCTCAAAATTGTTTTCTCCATATGCATTTGATATATGAAAAGTTCTGTAATATTTTGTTTTAGGGTAAATAAAGGGTGATTTTTTAAGAGCTATAGGAAAGTTTTCCAAAAAAAAAAACACATAAAATTCAGAAAAATGCATGAAATCTTTATTTGAATCGATAGTACGGTCCATATAATTTAATGTTTGAAGATTATTTCATGCAAATGTTGACCGTGATTGCGCCTCAAATGGTCCATCCGCTTAGTCCAATTTTGGCATACTCTTTCCAACATTTCGGCCGGTATCTCACGAATAAATGCTTCAATGTTGTCTTCCAATGCGTCAATTGAAGCGGGATTGTCTGTATAGATATGAGCTTTAACATAGCCCCACAAAAAATAGTCTAAAGGCGTTAAATCGCACGATCTAGGCGGCCAATTGACCGGTCCCGAACGTGAAATAAAATGTTCACCGAACTCGCCTGTCAATAAGTCCATTGTTGCGCGTGCTGTGTGACATGTGACACCGTCTTGTTGAATCCACATGTCATGCAAGTCAAGCTCTTGCATTTTGGTAAAAAAAAAAGTTGGATATCATCTCTCGGTAGCGCTTACCATTCACAGTTACATTACGATTCGCATCATCTTTGAAGAAGTACGGTCCAATGATGCCACCAGCCCATAAACCGCACCAAACTGTGGCTTTTTCTGGATGCATTGGTAGCTCTTCCAATGCTTCTGGCTGATATTCACTCCAAAATCGACAATTCTGCTTATTTACGTACCCATTGAGCCAAAAATGAGCTTCGTCGCTGAACCCAATTTTTCGGTAAAAAAGTGGATCTTCGGCAAACTTTCCAAGAGCCCATTCACCAAAAATTCTTCGTCGCGGTAGGTCGTTCGGCTTCAATTCTTGCACCAGTTGTGTTTTGAAAGGCTTCACACCTAAATCCTTCCGCAAAATTTTCCACGTTGTTGAGTAACAGAGACCCAATTGCTGCGAACGGCGACGAATCGATAACTGATGGTCATTATTAACACTGGCCGATACAGCTGCGATATTTTCTTCAGTTCGCACTCTACGTAAGCGTGTTGGTGGTTTAATGCCCAACAATGTAAATTTGGTGCGAAATTTAGTCACAATAGCCCTAATAGCCGCTTCAGTGGGTCGATTAAACTGACCATAAAATGGAAGAAGCGCGCGATGAACTTTCTTAACAGAGCACGCATTTTGAAAATAAAATTCAATAACTTGCAAGCGTTGTTCGTTTGTAAGACGATTCATGGTTAAATTATAGACCAAACTGAAGATATTTGACAATGAAACAAAACACGAAACGTGCGTCAGCTGTTTAAACCAGTGTTGCCAAAAAGATAATAGCTAAAAAAATCACCCTTTGCAATTGGTTGGTTTAACAAACTTTGCTCCTTAGTGTGACTATGCCATAGTAGATGGCACCACAACTTTAGTTTGGAAAAATATGATTTCCCTTATTTGCTGTTGTTATTTTGAATGTCATAGCTATTATTGCTGTTGTTTTTGAGTGAACAAAGCAGGTCTAATATTTAATATTTACAGTTCAGTTCGGTAACTGCTCTAAATGCTTTTCATATAACAAAAAAAAAAAAAACAGCTGACACGTTCGGTTACGGTTACGTGAGGCTAACTACGCGCTTAACGTTAAGTGCCATTATAGAAACTGTCACCATGAACTGCTTTTAGTTGTCGAAAAGGTAGGAAAAAAAATTACTATTAAAACTAAAAGAAAATTTAAAAATAATTTATAATTACATTTAAAAAATCAACTGAAATTAAAAAACTATAATTGTGATTCATGAAACGTTAATGACATTTCAGGGTAAGAAAACAGTAATTTAAATTCAAAGATGTCAAATGGAGTTTAGAAAACATCAATTGATATTTGCGCACATAAAAATTGTTACATAAAAAGTGCAATAATTTTTAAACAAAAGAATAAATTTTGATAAGAGAAGTACAACTAATTGATGAGAATATTATGCATATATTATTTTTCACAATTGCTTTGAATTAAGTTTTTACGGAAATAAATGTGACAAATTATATTATTTAAAATTTTCGCGACTTTTGTTTTTTTTTCGTTTGGCATCCCTAAATTGATAGTGTTCATGATCACTTCAAAATTTAACTTCATGGTATGTAAATTACCCTTGAAATGTAAGGTATATGCAGTGTGTTTTCGCTTTAAGAAAAACGTATTTACTTCCGATAATAATTCCCAGGTAGTGTTTGGAGTCAATGAATGTAAATGTATTTTTTTAACATAATATAATTAAAAATTACTTTGCCACTCACGATTTTCTTCTTTCAGAAGTTGGCATCACTGGGCTTTATAAACCTTTATAGAAGTTAAGAATGATAGAATACAAGAATAGGCCATCTCGCGGACACTATTAAAATTTTTAGCACCTGGATGTGACGTCACGCAAACTGTGTTCCTATTGGCTAATAATTTTCAGCTGTGAAAATGTTATGTTCATGTGTATGTTTATACATTGGGATAATTTATTATTTTTCTCTTCAGATTATTTGTTGGTGAAAAAATTATATTTTTATAATTTCTTAATTTATTAATTTTATATTCACTAGAACTTTAAGTGTGTTTACACATGAAAGTTTTCTTGCTGAAAGTCTTGAGTTTATTGGTGAGACGGGAGAGAAGAATGGCAGGGGGTACATACTTTCATGTACTCTGAAATTCTCTTTTGTTTCTTGCTTCGTAATTTTCAAAGTGAAGTTATTTTACGTTTTCATTAATTTTTATGTTCGTTTGAATTAAGAAAGGCAATAATTTGAAATAAAGTTAATTTTAATTAAATAAAATAATAAAATAAATAGATAAAATGATATATTAAACATGAACAAATCTTGAATTTCAATATAAAAATTCAGTGTGTAGACACGGATGAAAGTTCAAAAGAGAATTTCAAACAGTTTCAGAAAGAAAAATTTCATGTGTAAACCGGAACTAAGCAATATTCGAACAAATTTTTTTGTACATTAGAATAAGGTTACTAAGGCCCTCATTATGAGGGTAGTCGAACATCGACTACCGAATGTCAAATTCGTATTATGAGCTGGCAGCATGGTCGAAAATTTCGTTGTACAACGAATTTCCAATCGAACACAATTTTGCTTTCGATGCTGGATGGTACTTTGTAAAACTTATTGAAAATACAAGTTGTAAATTATTTTAATTTCATGAGATTAATCTGATCTCATAACGAAGCATTCATCTTCATCAGACGATCATAGAACCATAATTCCATGTTAACAAATAATTATTTTTATTTTTGTAAACATCTACACGCGCAGGGGGTTAAACTTCTATTTCACAATACAATCACAAAAACAGCGTAACACAAATCGGTGAGAGCTGTAACACTTATGATTGTATTGGTAAAAAAATTATGATATAAAATTGTTTTTTTAAGCCACTTTTTTAAAAGCGTCATCTATGTATCACTTATATACGTTTATATTGGCATATCTTTAACGTTTTAAGCGGGATATACACGGTCAAAATGATTGAACTGCATTTTGGTGGTATTAGTGAAAATGTGTTTGTATGTGTCACACCGACGATGATTGAAGCAAAATCAAAAATTTTAGATTTTCTGCTTGCATGACGTACGAATTTGATGTGTGTATATCGTTGATTGATCATTTTTAATGTGACTTTGAAGCAAATGGTTGCGAGGAGATGTCGGATGAAAGGAAAAATATTTTAGAATTGCTGGAAGCTTGCCATTAAGTTTTCATGGGTAAATGAATTCCTTTTTTTAACCACTCCTTCATCCAGATACGTTTCTTCTTCTTCTTCTTTCATTTTCTTTTGATTTTAAGCACACTGCCAAAATGGCGACAAGTGCATCGTCCGCTACCGACATGATGTTTTCAGCACAAAATCAAAAACCAAATGAATGATTGAAGTGCTATGCAGTACCGTGTATGTTCAAAGCTTCATGCACACATACATGAATTTGACGTCAAGCATTTTGACCGTGTATACTGGCCTTTACAGCAAAGGGTTGTTGAATTAGCTGAAACAGTTTTTGCTATAAGTGATACATGATTTTAAAAAATGACATAAAAAAATCTTTAATTACTAGATGTTTACACATCTCCCCTCTGATCGGAGTCACATGATTTTTGTTTCTTTAAGGTGCTATTACACGATGTGTTTTTTACATATGTATGTACTTTCACTTTTTTATCAATATGAAATTCCTCATGTTTGTCAAAATTGTCTTTTACATACGATTCATAACTTTTGCTATCACACGTGCATATGTATTTCCGTATGACATAACCTCTAAACGTATTTTCATATGTTTGTCATGCCAAAATAGATCCTGCTTTAATTGAAAAATTTACAAAAACAATGTTTGAAAAGGTTCACACTATGTGTATAAATTGCACGTGCTAAAAAATAAGAAAAACACAGGCAAAACACATAATGTGAACGCAGCTTTGATAAATTTGTAAACAAACAATGTTTATTTATATTGCCAGCTGATATATATGTAATATTGTGAATAATCCAAGTGAGTGAAATTTACAATAGCGCTATTTTATTGAACGTGCGCCATAATACCAAATGAAATTTCGTTCGATCAGTTAATTCGACCACAACCGAAAATCGAAAGTTGCTCATAATAGGCACCTAAACGTTTTTATACTACGTTGTTATTTTATTAAATTTCCTCTTTCGTCTATTGATATTCTAAGCAATTTCGGAATTTAGTAACCTTATTCTGAAATACATTCTACATCTAATAAAAGTTTTTTCACTTCTTCACCTGCTAATGTCCTTTGCTTTCAAAGGAAATATTTTAAAAATATTGCATCACACGAAAAGGTAAAAGGATACATCTATAATCTTTTCACTAAAAACACCCAAAATGTTATTTTTTTGCACAATTTCTTACTTGTTTTTTAACTATTGCTTTGCTTGCATTTTATCATTTTTCGCACAGTGTACACCTCAAGTTTACGTTTTTCTGCCTTTTTGTTTTTTAGTATTTCTTTATGATGCAACTTTTTAACACACTTCACTGAATGTTTTTATTAATTTTAATTATTTTAATATTATTTTTCATAAAAATAAGGAAATATTTTTAATTTATAACAAGAACTGATTTAATATTTTTTTGAGAACTGTCAAAGTGCTTTTAATGGAAGGGTTGTCAACTATCACATAAAACATAAATGTTTCACAAGATTTTATAATTTTCACACATGAAACAGACTTGGTAACCCTTGAGTGTGGTAATGTGACATCATATAACGGGAAAACATTCGAATGGCGTAATCTTCTATCATTCTTGAATAGAAGTTCTAGTCTTATTCAGTTAATGGCTGTATGCCATGGATTTGCTTTGAGATCAAAGCAAAATGATTTTTTTTGTACTGGTCTGAGCGACAACAAGAAGAGAACTATTCTCGAAAAAAATTTATTATTATTATATTTCTTATTTGCAACCTCACCTCGAAGTCTTAGGTTAGTAACAAAACGCTTAAAAATATTTTTTTTTATATAATATTATTTTGTTATATGACTGTTTTTTTTTTTTTTTTAAAGATTTTGATGTTTTTAATTATATTATTGATTCAATTTAGAAAATTATTTGGAAGACAGCCATGTTGTGTAAAAGAAAATTCTGCGCTTATATTATGCTTGCTACAGCAATAAGCAGAGAAGAATACAAAGAAAAAAAAAGTGTTCTGGTGTTAAAAGTGGTACCTTAATCGGAAAATACTAGGACAGGAAAACTTATTGAAAGAATTAGAAGTTTCTTCTGATTATTCAAAGATTATTTTGAAGAACTTTTAGCAAAAGTGGAGCCGCTAGTAAAAAAGCCAGATACTAATTGGAGAAAAGCAATTCCAGTGCGTCAGCTTTTGGCCGTGACGTTGCGGTATGTGGCAAGTGGTAACAGTTTCGAGGATTTAAAATTCTTAACACCAATTTCGCCGCAATCCATTGGAACAATTGTTTTAGAAACTTGTGAGGCCATAATTAAAGTTCTTAAAGAATATATTGTGGTATATAGAAATCTGAATAATATATAGTTCTCGTTTGATGATGACTTTTGCAGTTGCCAGTAAGCGAAGATGTTTGAAAAAAGCAAGCTGATGCATTTTACCACAAATGGAATTTTACTAATGGTATACAGTTGCTGTGGTAATAAACAAAAATCAGCAGATCAAACCCGAAACACACTAAAAGAAAATTTTACAGAGTTTGTTTATATAACCATTTTCAACAATATTGAAATTCTTAATAATATATATCAATATGTTAACTTCGCGAACAATTAAAATTAAACCGTGTTTATAGTGCATTTCAAGATGTGTTCCCTAATTATCTATGGAAAATGCAATTGAAAGAACTAAAAGGTGTCCGAACATTGGATCACTGAAAGATCGATACTTAATTAATACATTGAAATTTCACAAAGTAACGTTGTCACGTTTAAAAAATATAATAAAAAATTTCGTTATCAATTTGGATTTATTTCACTGATCAGCAAATCTACACAAATATTTTGGCGCAGTACATAATATATTTTTATGTAAGACTAGAGCTGAAAGTTACAAACCAAGGTTATCAAAATAATCGACTTTAATAGATTTTTAGCTTATAACACAATTATATTTACTGATGAATATACTTAACATAGTTATAATTCTATTTTTTTTGTTTGTTATAGCGAGTTAATTTGTCAGGTCCGGGTTTTACTGTTTATCTTTCTACTGTAATTCCAGTAATGATATCCAATGCTATGCAATATTAAATAGGTATCGTATCAAATTTTGAACTTTCCTATCATGATACATTCAGAAGGCCTCAATGCTTCATATTTTTTTAAATATTCATAAAAAGTTTCGGAGATTTCCACCAAAATTACATTATTATTATTTAAATTGAAAATCTATCTGAGTAAAATATCATAACACATACATACATTTTATGCCCATTAGCTATTGTACACATTTAAAATATTTAAGAAATAGATATAAAAAAGATAATGCACAATAATTTATACTAGCAGATTCCAGCACTCGAAATTCGACTGAAAATTCTAGGAAATTTTATTTTTTCATTTAATAAAGACCCTAAAGGTACGTTTCACAATTCAACTCATTTTGAATGAAGAAAACAACCTCAACACATTAACACAAATACATTAACAAATTTAAGAAACACACACATAACATTGCATAATTTTATGTATGTGTTAGTAGCAACTTTAAACGATCATAACTCCAAAAAAATATTCCAGACGATGAAAATTTGTAAATCTGGGTAACAGCTAAAAAGAAATACCTTTCAAATGATAAATTTTTTGTCAACATCGGGGTAAAACTGTGAAACTTACATCGGTCACAAGAAATCGCCTTGCCTATTAATATTATAGATTAAAAAATTTATTTTTAAAAGTTATGTTTTTAACAGGAATTTAAAAATAAAACAAAATATCATACCTACAATATTAAAAATCGAATGAATACAGAAAAACACACACATTTACATATATGAATACGTGTATGTACAAAGTTTTATAGGCACACGCACACATTCACACTTACGTGGTACATTGTAAATTGAATCCATTAAAAATAATTGAACGTGCTTTACGTGCGTACACATTTTACATGCATACATCGTACATACGAGTATACGTACATATTTTTGTAAATGTATGTAGTACATATGTGCTACCGTGTAAAAGTCTATGTGAATCAAAGGTTTATAACTACAATTATTATTTTTTTTTAAAATAAATTTCATGTGAAAGTGAATTTCAATCACAAAATAATAGAAATTAAAAAAGAAAAAGCCAAAATAATAAAATAGTGAAAACTGTCATCGTGCCAAAATCAAAATTGGTACATGTTTACCACTCTTTTGAAAGTGTTGGTCTTTGTTTAGATATCGTTTATGGAAATAATTTATTTCAATTATTTTTTTTATACCTATAAACGACATACGCTTTATTTTAATAATGTTGCTTTATTATTTTATTATGTTTTTATTTTTTTTTTTTTGTGAATAATTAATAGCGAATAACGTAATTAAGATTCGTTTATTTAATCATTCAACCTACAATTGATAAATATGTATGTATGTTTATAGAAATGTAACTGATACTTAGAAATTAATTTTTATTAAGTAAATGACATCAAATACAAAACAATGTCTCTCTCATATAGCTTTTTTTGTGTTAGGATCACATACGTTTAGCGTATCGTGGGTACAATTTGTTATGTTAGCGATCTTGCTATTTTTCTAATTAGGTACATAATTGAAGTCACATAACAGTTCAAAAGAATTTACCTTATAAGTTGGATTATATACACGAAATTAAAAAAAGCAAACCAAAAAAAAAAAAATTCTTGAACTTACTAAGATTTTGAAAAACTTAAGGAATTTGGTGAAAATTTAGGCAAAAAAATGTGTCTCAGACAAACAAACAGATAAAAAGGGAATTGCCTATATAAAAAAGTATTTTTTCGGCAGTGCCGAATCTTTGATACCCTCTAAACACATTCTTATAATCAAGGTTGTTAACAAAAAAGCCTAAATATGATATTATCACGGTTAGATTTTTTACAATAATGATGTTTAACATTAATAAGATAATTACAATACTTGTAAGTATTTTCTGCCGTTTAATTGAAAGAAATTAAATGCAATCATCATAAATGTAAATACATAAATACATACATTCTTGTTTATTTAGCAGCGATGCATACACATTTTTGTTTGCTTGAACGGTTACAAAAATTCATCAAGCTAAATAAAATGTGTACGCATCGCTGATACATAGATATCTACGAGTATACGCACATGATCTGTTACACATTTTTCACTATGTTTCGTTTTTTATATGAAATGTTATCGGTGTATCTCTAAATTTTTATACGCCATTCCGCACCTACCATATACCAGACAGACATCGCTAGATTGACTTCTCCTTTTATAAGGATCAAGAATATACATATATAGTTTATGGGGTTTCCGTAATTTATTTTGATGAGTTACAAACGGATTGACAAACTGATGTACACTCTGCACAGTGATGTGGAGGGTATAATAATACACAAACAAAATAGCATTTTTTGAAGCAACACATTAGAAACCTAAGAATTACATAATCACCCCTGTTCTTGAAACCACTATCACAAAAAAAAAACTCGTAAATGAAAAAATTCTTAAATCTACGAGTTTTTTGCTGTTCTCTAATTTCAACAAGAATATTTTTTCTCGTTTTAATTCACATAGAAAAGGCTTTGTGAAATCAAAACAAATGCCCTTTTTTTATACTAAGCAGGTCTTAAGAGATAAAAAAAACTAATTGATGTTTAAACTCTAACATGTTTTTTATTGAACCTTGACATATGACTGCCACAACTTTGTTTATGTTCGAAACAGTAGTGATGCCAGTCAAATCCAATTTATTTGAATTTCGAATTTTCTTTGGTGATGCCTAACTTATTTCAAAAAGAGAAGTCATTCTTAATTGAATGAAATTGAAGAATAAAAACAATTAAATGAACAAGTAATTTGTTATTTTAAAAGAAAATATTTTTTTTTACTTTCTTTATAATCTTAAGGAAAAACATGCAAAAATTACTTAGGTTTTTTTTGTGAAAGTGACTAAAGAACCATATGGCACCTCGGTTTCTAGATAACATTTGGTTCTGAAGCTAAACCATATATTTCATGTCATCTGATAATAAAAAATATGATTTCGAAAAATACTTCGAAAATATAAAATTTGTGTTTTCAAGAAACCCAAAATTTCAATTTCATGTTATTTCAAATTCATTCTTATTCAAATAACAACGTTTCAAGAACAGGGCTGAATATTTGATATGTAAAGTATTTTAGTTAAAGTTGTGGAGGCATCAAGTTTCGAAATTATCTCTTAGACAAAGTTTTTGAGTTGTTTTTAATTATGTTAAGATACGTTCTTTTTTCAATATGTCTAAATTTCCCACGCCCGTGCTGCCTTACATGCTAAAGATACAAAATTTATTGAATTTGGACCAGTTAGAAAAAAATCTCTGTTCCCGAGAAATCCAAATACTTCGATATATGGTTATTTGCAAAGACAATCCGCTTAATTAAATTTTTTTTTAATGTGACCGTAGTACACGGTAAATCGTTGTTGCATCTCATCGAATTATTTTGAACTTCATCACCTAATTTATGAGCCAATAACTTTTAATGTTCGTATGAATGTTTTGGTCCGCAATTCTGTCTATAAGTGAAAACTTTACGTTATGAAAAATGAACTCACAAATTCAAACGATAACACTGTGCGACAGCCAAAATCGGGATGGGATGAAACCACCGGAGAAAGTTATATCGGCCAAAAAAAAGTTTTACGTGTCCCGGCGTTTGGCCTAAAAAATTAAAATTTTGTAGTTTTAAAAATCATGCAAAATCCAAACTGGGAAAAAGTGTCAAGTCTTATTACTTTGGCGTAAAGTCACATAACCTGTACACAAAATGAGACAAGGATCAACAGACAATTAAAGTGAATAAAGGAAAGTGAACTTTTTGATTGATGTGGGGGTTTCCGTTGCCTACCTGTAAGGGTTTTTTTTTTACAGAAATTCCACCCACATTTATGAGTGCTCATTATTTGGAAAGTTATAATAAATTGTAAACGAATTTGTATGAGCCCTGGTTTTAGAAGGCTCAATCAGGTAAATATGCTCCCTTAAGAGATGCGTCTATTCATAAGTTCCTGTCAGTTAAATATGGAAAAAGACGTAGTATATTGTCGTTTTATGTCATTCAACGAGTGTCTACGAACGCAAAAAGTACGCTTTTTTAAAAGTGACGAAAAAGCAATAAAAATATAAAATCGAAATGAGTGCAAATTGTCTAGAATATCTCAATTCATTTTGTTACGTTTGTGGCATAAGAGCTTTTTCAACAAATACTGCATTACTCACTACGCAAGTGGAGCGTGCTTTTAAACTTTATTTTGATTCCGAAATAATTCGCGACGTTTCGTGGGCCTCAGACAAAATTTGTAAAACGTGCTACAATGCTCTTAACATGTGGATCCAAGAGAAACTCAGTTCATTTCTTTTGGTGTACCAATGATTTGGACTGATCCAGAGAGCACAATTCCGACAACTGTTATGCTGATGCAAACAAAATACATGGAGTAAATCGTAAAGGCCTTAAACAAAGAGTTTATTTCTCTGTTAAAAGTGCACAAACACCTCTTCCGCATTCGGATGACATACCAATTCCACCGCTTTCAAGTCCTGACAGAGAAACTTATTTTTCTATTACAACAACGGATCAATCGGATTCCACCAATGAACCAATACCACAGCCGGCCCATCGAACAAAATAATTCCAATATCACAAGCAAGAATGGACAAGATTGTTGCAGAATTAAACTTGTCTCAACGTGAAGCAGGAAAACTTACTACTTTTGAAAGATGGCAAAAATTTGGAGCCTAATGTCAAAGTCACCGGATATCGAAAGTAAAGGAAAAAAACAAACTAAAATAAATTTATGCGTTCATCGATTTTTATGATCTATGTATCTATGTAATAATAAATAATATATAATAAATACTATCCAAATTCAATGAAACATAAAGTCAATATTTTTGTCAAAATGTGATACCTTTACTTAATTGTAAATAAAACCGAAACGCGTACATCGATTTTCATGATCTATGTCTAATTTTGTTCATAGGTTACACTTGACACTTTTTTCCGTTTTGGATTTTTTATTAATTAAAAAAAAACTTTTTAATGTTTTAGGCAAAAAATATTTTTTTTTTCATACATTTATTATAACTGCGAAACGTTATATGAACAGATTAAAGGAATTGTAAATCTTAATTTTTCTAAATTTGTTTCAGCAAAATCGGACTAGTGGTGCTCGAGTTATGTCAAACAAAAGAAGCCAAAATGTGACAAATTCCCCAATACGATACTTACTTAGTTCAGTCGATATATTTCGATTCCTAGACGTGACCCAGCGAAACGCCAGACACGTATAACTTTTTTGACCGATATAACTTTACCCGGTGGTTCCATCCCATCCCGATCACTGACCCCTACCATTTGTGGCATTATAACCTGGCTACATAGTAGTGCAGAGTATAACAAAAAAATTTAAATTTCTTTTAAGTTGATTTTACACTTATATCTATCATCGTTGGTCATACCGTTTGCGATGTCCGTCTGTCTGTTGAAATCAGAATTTATTCCATAAAAAAGTAAAATTCAATTTAAAATTTAATCTGATTAATTACGATTACAGACACTTTTGAGTTAGAACGAAAATGTCTGGGTAACCAGTTTTCCATAAATTTATATTTAATTTATTTTTGTCTCACAATTTTTTAATGAACAGAATTTAAGACTAACATAAGCCCTTATTGGTTAAAAGAAGAAATTGTACTTTTCAAATTGGCATCATTTTAATAAAATCACGAACGTACAAGAATAAATAATAAATTTAAGTGTGTGTCAGTTATACTGACCTACATATTGATTTAAATTCCAAAAAGAATATGTCTTGACATACATTTACGTATTGCATGTACATACTTATGTGCACAACAATGTGTTAACAAACATTCATACATTGTACATATGTACATACATATTTATAAAGAATTAAAATTATTTATGAAAATGAAAACGAAATTTTGTATTTCACCTTAAAAATTTTAATGAAATTCAGTGAAAATATAAACAGGGGGATTAAACAAGATTTTATTTACATATTCTTTTTGTTTAATCATTGAATGATGCATGTTTAGTATGTTTTACGGAATGACGGTTTGTGAAAAAGTATTCTATTACGATTTTTATACCCATACCACTATGTGGTTTGGGTATAATGACTTTGTGCTGCTGTTTGTAACTACCAAAAATATTTGACATAGACCCATCTTATATTACACCGATCGACTCAGAATCACTTCCTGAGTCGATTTAGCGATGTCCGTCCGTCCGTCCTTCCGTCTGTGTGTCCATGTAAACCTTGTAATCAAACTATGTATATGTTTATTATATCCATTAATCACTAGTCCAAAAATAATCCCTACAGGAGAATTCTTAGTCATAGGCCCCATATAGAGCTGCTTACCGATCTTCACTTAATTCTATCAAAAAACAAAAATATTGCACAGATTTTTTCCAAATTTGGTTTGTATATATTTTTTAAAATATAAGTGACTTTACCAAATATGGTCAGGATCGGTCCATTTTTCGACCTAGTCCCCATATATATAGCACCCGATATGAACTTTTTCATATCTGCAGCCAAAAAAATTAATAACAAAGCCACTCAAATTTGGTTTATGCTTATTTTCTATATCCAATTAGTTGGACCGAAGTGATAGGGTCTTTAAACCATGGTATAGGGTATCGTATAGTCGGTCTGGACCGACTATAATTTTCTTACTTGTTTTCTAGTGAAAATGTTTTATAATAACTTTAACTAGGTATTGATTTACAAAACATAGCATTAATCGTTTTACTATTTGATTGTAGGTACTTAGTAGTAGTATTACGAAGTCGTCAATAACTTGTGTTGATTATATTTTTGGATCGTTATCGTACTGTGTTTGGTATTTAATATGTTAGGAATAATTCAAGTAAATATGCTAATCCGAATATAAAATGCAAACAATAAACAAAATCTCAACTTAGCACTTAGAAATGAAATGACTTGAAGAAGTTTAAGAAAAAACTTTGGTTAAAAGAAAACAAATATAACAATCTTGAGTATATTGATGAAGAAGAAACATTTTTTTCATTGTATAGAAATCACACGAAATCATCAAAATGAATGACACTAAAGTCTTTGATATGGCAATTAAATATAATTTAAAATGTTAATTCACCATAGAAGACTAGAAGTATGTGAATCGAGTTCAATGTAAGACATGTATGTGGCTCAGAGTGAAATTTTATTGTCATTATAGTTGATGTTTATTTTACTACGTTTTATTGAAACAATAATGGTATACTGCAAATGCAAAAGAACCGCACAAAAAAAAAAAGCTGATGGCACTTCAGTAAAACCGAAATTAATTTTCGTTTTCGTTTTGTTTTATCAGCTTGTCATATAAATATAAAAAACATGAAATCGTTTATAAACATTTATTGATTGCCGTGAAAGCAAGAAATTTAAAAAAGACATAGAAAAAGTTACACATTAAGTACAAAATCAAATCACATATTCCTAATTACAGTGTGAAGGTTACATTTTGATAAACAGTGTCCAGTGAACATTTGAAACCGTATTGTCGTATTAAGTCTAATATATCCATTACTCGGATATATCTGTATATTATCGAATTCATTATAAAAATTAACATGTTCAATGTATAAATGTATAATGTATGAATTATTTCTTCTTTACTAATCATTTTCCTATTCTATTACTTTTGAGCGTACTTCCTAACAAATTTTATATTAGAAAAAGTTTTAAGGATTTAACTGGCTACATTGTGGTTTTACAGTTTTCTATTTTTGATGTGTAAACATCTATACGCTCAGGGGGGTAAAAATCTATTTCACAATACAATCACAAAAACAGAGTAAGACAAAAACGGTGTGAGACAAAAATTGGTGAAAAGATTAGGAAGTTTTTGGAGATAAAATCAAAGTATGATTTCATTAGGAAGTGTTTGGAGCGAATATCGTTATAAAAACGTTTTGAAAAATTAAAAATTAAAAATTTTTAATTTTTAATTTTTAATTTTTAATTTTTGCTTTTTAATTCTTACTTTTTAATTTTTAATTTTTAGTTTTTAGTTTTTAGTTTTTAATTTTTAATTTTTAATTTTTAATTTTTAATTTTTAATTTTTAATTTTAAATTTTAAATTTTAAATTTTAAATTTTAAATTTTAAATTTTACATTTTACATTTTACATTTTAAATTTTTAATTTTTAATTTTTAATTTTTAATTTTTAATTTTTAATTTTTAATTTTTAATTTTTAATTTTTAATTTTTAATTTTTAGTTTTTAATTTTTAATTTTTAATTTTTGCTTTTTAATTCTTAATTTTTAATTTTTAATTTTTAATTTTTAATTTTTAATTTTTAATTTTTAATTTTTAATTTTTAATTTTTAATTTTTAATTTTTATTTTAAATTTTTAATTTTTAATTTAAAATTTTAAATTTTACATTTTTAATTTTTAATTTTTAATTTTTAATTTTTAATTTTTAATTTTTAATTTTTAATTTTTAATTTTTAATTTTTAATTTTTAATTTTTAATTTTTAATTTTTAATTTTTAATTTTTAATTTTTAATTTTTAATTTTTAATTTTTAATTTTTAATTTTTAATTTTTAATTTTTAATTTTTAATTTTTAATTTTTAATTTTTAATTTTTAATTTTTAATTTTTAATTTTTAATTTTTAATTTTTAATTTTTAATTTTTAATTTTTAATTTTTAATTTTTAATTTTTAATTTTTAATTTTTAATTTTTAATTTTTAATTTTTAATTTTTAATTTTTAATTTTTAATTTTTAATTTTTAATTTTTAATTTTTAATTTTTATTTTTTATTTTTTAATTTTTAATTTTTAATTTTTGATTTTTAATTTTTAATTTTTAATTTTTATTTTTTAATTTTTAATTTTTAATTTTTAATTTTTAATTTTTAGTTTTATTTTTTAATTTTTAATTTTTAATTTTTAATTTTTATACCCTATACCACTATGTGGTTTGGGTATAATGACTTTGTGCTGCTGTTTGTAACAACTAAAAATATTTGACCTACACCCATCTTTAATTATACCGATCGAATCAGAATCACCATCTGATTCGATTTAACGATGTCCGTCCGTCCGTCTGTGTGTCCATGTAAAGCTTGTAATCAAACTGCAGGTTGCAAATATGAATATATTTTGATGAAATTTGGTATTTAATCTTACATCGGCCATGGAATGAACGCTATTGAAATTGGTGAGAATCGGTCCATGTTCAGACCTAGCCCCCATACAAATGACCCCTATGAAATCAACATATATTGCCATAAGATCCAAATTATCATACAAATCTTAGTCAAACTGGGTTTGTATGTATATATTACATCCATTAATCAGTAGTCCAAAAATGATCCCTATTGGACAACTCTTAGTCATAGGCCCCATATAGATCTGCTTCCCGATCTTCACTTAAATCTATCAAAAAACAAAAATATTGCACTGATTCTTCTCAAATTTTGCTTGTATATATTTTTGCAAAATACAAGAGACTTCACCAAACATGGTCAGGATCGATCCATTTTTGGGCCTAGTCCCCATATAGATATAGCATCCGATATGAACTTTTTCATATCTGCAGCCGAAAAAATTAATAAAAATCCCACTTGAATTTGGTTTATGCTTATTTACTATATCCAGTTAGTTGGACCTGAGAGATAGGGTCTCTAAACGCATGGTCTAGACCGACTATAATTTTCTTACTTGTTAGTTTTTAATTTTTATTTTTAATTTTTAATTTTTAATTTCAATTTTTAATTTTTAATTTAAATTTTTAATTTTTAAGTTTTAATTATTAATTTTTAATTTTTCGTTATTCATTATTCATTTTCCATCTTTCATTACTCATTTTTCAATTTTCATTTTACACTTTCCATATTCCATTTTTCATATTTCAGTTTCCATTTTCCATTTTAAATTTTTAATTTTTCATCTTTCATTTTTTAATTTTTGTTATTCATTTTCCACTTTCCATTTTTAATTTTTCAATTTTCATTTTCCATTTTTCATTTTTCATTTTTCATTTTTCAATTTCCATTTGCCATTTTTCATTTTCCATTTTCCATTTTTAAATTTTCATTTTCCATTTTTAATTTTTCATTTTTCAATTTTCATTTTTCAATTTTCTTTTTCCATTTTTAATTTTTCAGTTTTCTTTTTCCATTTTCCATTTTCCGTTTTTAATTTTTCAATTTTCATTGTCCATTTTTCATTTTTAATTTTTCAATTTTCATTTTTCGTTTTCCATTTTTCAATTTTCGTTTTCCATTTTTCCATTTTCCATTTTGCGTTGTCCATTTTCCATTTTTCATTTTTTAATATTCATTTTTCAATTTTAATTTTTTGGGTATAATGACTTTGTGCTGCTGTTTGTAACAACCAAAAATATTTGACCTAGACCCATCTTTAATTATACCGATCGAATCAGAATCACTATCTGATTCGATTTAACGATGTCCGTCCGTCCGTCCGTCCGTCCGTCCGTCCGTCTATGTGTCCATGTAAACCTTGTAATCAAACTGCAGGTCGCAAATATAATACATTTTGATGAAATTTGATATGTAAGCTTCTATCGGGCATGGGATGAACGCTATTAGAACTGGTGAGAATCGGTCCATGTTCAGACCTAGCCCCCATACAAATGAACCCTATAAATTCGACATAAATTGCCATAAGATCCAAATTGTCGTATAGATCTTAGTCAAATTGGGTTTGTATGCGTTTATTACATCCATTAATGAATAGTCCAAAAACGGTCCCTATGGGACAAGACACAGGCCCTATATAGAGCTGCTTCCCGATCTTCACTTAAATCTATCTAAAAACAAAATTATTGCACTGATTCATCTCAAATTTTGTTTGTATATATTTTCGCAAAATACAAGAGACTTTACCAACCATGGTCAGGATCGGTCCATTTTTGGACCTAGTACCCGTATAGACATAGCATCCGATATGAACTTTTTCATATCTGCAGCCAAAAATATTAATAAAAATGCCACTCAAATTTGGTTTTTGCTTATTTTCTGTATCCAATTAGTTGGGCCTAAGAGATAGGGTATCTAAACGCATGGTATAGGGTATCGTATAGTCTAGACCGACTATAATTTTCTTACTTGTTGATTTTAATTTTCCATTTTTCATTTTTAATTTTTCAATTTTCAATTTCCATTTTCCATTAGTCATTTTTCATTCTTCAATTTTCATTTTCCATTTTCCATTTTTCATATTTCTGTTTTCGTTTCCATTTTCCACTTCCAATTTTTCATTTTTCAATTTTCATTTTTCATTTTTCAATTTTCATTTTCCATTTTTCAATTTCATTTTACATTTTTCATTTTCCATTTTTCATTTTTTATTTTCTATTCTCTATTTTTCATTTTCTATTTTACATTTTCCATTTTCCGTTTGTCATTTTCCATTTTTATTTTTCATTCTCCATTTTCCATTTTCATTTTCCATTGGAAAATTTCCATTTTTCGTTTTCATTTTTTCTTTCATATTGGCGATTTTTTTTATTATAACGTAATAACGATAAAGAAATATGTGGCAATACAACTAACATGAGCTATGTTCTGTGTTCTTCGTATTGTTAATATATATGCATATTATTTTTGTGGCATTTTTTTATGTTTTTGTACAATTATTATGTTCAACCACTAAACTGTTACAACAAACACAGTGGGTTTTATGTTTTTTTTTTTTTAGAGATATCTACATATTTTTGCTCGTATCTAATCACAATGATGCCCGATGTAGCCCATTTTCAATACCAACCTGCAGGGAATTATGGCAAATGATATTTTTGTAACATTATCCAGTTAGATGGCTTTTTTGTGAATGAGCGTGATTTCAACAGACAGACGGACAGAGGAACAGACGGACATCGCTATATCGACTCGGGCTGTGATAAGGATCAAGAATATATATACTTTATGGGGTCGGAAATGAGTTTTTCGATGCTTTAAAAACGGAATGATGAACCTATATATACCCTCTGCCACTGACGTGTGGAGGGTATAAAAATGAAAAACGAAGAATCATAAATTCACCAGTTGAAATAATAAATATTTTTATATTAGCAGAGCCCTTGCAGTTGTTGCTATAAGTGATACATAGATGACACTTTCTGTTCGATTAAAAAAAAATGCCGTAAAAAATCTTTACACATCTCCCCTGTGATCGGACCCACATGATTTTTTTTTTTCTTATAAGAATTTTTGCAAAAGGTTAAGAGTACCTTTTTTAGGTGTTAGATTTTCGTAATTGTTTATTTTTGTCCTTTTTTAGAAATTCATAAGCGTAAAAAATATTATCAAAAGCTCTTATATATATGGTTAAAATTTTTTGTCTATATTAAAAATTTTGAAGTAGACTTCAAAAACTAAAAAATATTTAAAATTCAAATTTTAAAAAAATTTGTTTTATAAAATTTTACAATAATACGATAAAAATATTTTCGTAAAGTAAAAAAAAACTTTCGTTCATGCTTTAGATAGGTTTATAAACAATTTTATTTAAATATTTCGTTTATAAAAAAAGTTGTTGAGTGAAGAACCATTATAAAAAGTAAGAAAATTATGGTTTGTCTAGACCTACTTTATGGTAACACCATATGTTTAGAGAAGGGGTCTTAGGTCCAACTAATTGGATATAAAAAATAAATATAAACCAAATTTAATGTGTTTAACGTCTCCTAAAAAAATATGGATAAAGTATTTTTACATATATGTATTTGAACAAATCCCACTTAGTGCCGAAGTTAATTTCGAAAAAGAAAAAAGTATGTAAATGGCAGTTAATGTCATA
Organism: Cordilura impudica; assembly: GCA_963682025.1. Classification (NCBI taxonomy): domain Eukaryota; kingdom Metazoa; phylum Arthropoda; class Insecta; order Diptera; family Scathophagidae; genus Cordilura; species Cordilura impudica. The sequence continues at coordinate 108,642,391 of OY821521.1, forward strand.
TATTAGAAAAAATTGTTTATAATTTACGTTAAGAACTTTTTGTTTGTAATATTATACTAAAATTCTTGTTTTTTTTTCTAGGAGAAATGTATAAAAATAGTGCTAATTATATTGTCGCTACTGTATTTTCCAATGTATATGTATGTATATGTATGAGTATTTGATTTTTATTCATCATCATAATTCGAAGCATGATTGTCGAGAAATATAAACGAAGAATAACTAACGTAAAATAAAAAACTACCTCAACAAACTAAAAAATCAAATGTATTTATGAATAAAAAAAGAACATATTTGGCCAACTTTTCGTTTCGTTTGTTTTGTTTTTTTTTTTTCTTTTTGCATTTGCGATAAATTTTAAGTTTTTATTGGTAGAAATAGAAATCAGCACGTATTTAAGTTTGTATTGCTGTGTGAACATTCTGTGTGTGTGTTGGTGTAAGAGAAGTGGGTCACCTTTTTATAGTGTATCACATAAAGTATCAGTAAGGTAATCAGTCAGTGGTCTGTTTTATTTTTCAGTTTTTTTTTGACGACTTACCTACCATGAACACAAATTAACTGTGCTTTCGATTTTATTCGAGAATGTCGAAAAAATTTTTTTCTCTCCCTACGCTGTTCGTCTTCCCTCTTTCACAGACGCTTTATAAAAACGGGCTGGTAGTGTTTAAATGAAATCAACGGTACTGTCTCTCAGATACTCGTACTACGAGTACGAGCACAATCTTTATTACCAGCATCATTGTAAGCCATGTCTTATATTGACCAGAATGAAATATTCCTCTTGTGAATATTTTTGTGTGTCTCATTCTATACCTCTTTTGTGGTTTTGTTGTTATTGTTTTGTTTTTGAAGCGATTAAAGATTTGAAATGCTTAAAATTGTTTTCATGCCTGAAGAGGAATACACAGATTTTAATTTGCTTTATTTTTAAATTTCATTTTTCAGTTTTAACACAAGTTTTATTTACCACGAAGATGCACTTAAGTGCACTCAGTATAACCCTGAAGTTGTTTGCGTTTTGCCGTTGCTGCTTTATAGCTGGTAAATTTCTAGCCATGATTTTTATTATTAACTATGATTAAGATGCAAGTAAAATCACCAACAGCGGTTAATATCATTTATTTCTTAAATCGTTTCACATAATAGTTTTCGCCAAGAGTTGCAATTTCGTAGAGAACAGTGTTTAGAAAGAATGAAATAATAGTACTACCTATTTGCTACGTTTTTAAACGAGAATCTAAATTTTCACATTTTTACAGGGTGTGTTAGTTTCACTTTTCGTTTTTGCGACACACTGTCTGTATCTATTTCCTCATTTAACCAATTTCGATTTTAAATTCATAATGCTGGGAACATTTTTTGAAAAGATGTAATTCTTTTAATGGCTGTCAAAGGATGAATTCTGTTATGTATGTTGTTGCTTCTCATTCTGAAGATAATGTTCTCTAATGCGACTCTTGTTGTTGGTTGCTTTAACTGCACATTGTTTTTCCGTTTTGTTTCGGTAACAACCATATTTTCCATTTAACCTTAACTGGCCAAAATCGTGTTTAACTTAAATTTTAGGAGTGCTGACGAATTGTCGACAAGTCAAATAAGTGGAATAAAATAACAGAAACAAACATAAAATGCCAATTCAACAGAGTAATTTATTGTTGGTTTTTATCTATATTTAATTTTGTTTTCTTAACATTTATTAAACCGTTAGGAAAACTACTTTTCGCAGTAAAATTGTTGTTTAAATTTAACAAAAAACAAGTAAGAGTGTTAAATTCGGCTGTGCCGAATCTTTGATACCCTCCACCTCGGTTTGAGTATTGATAATAAATGTAAACAAAATATTGGAAAAATATGTATGCGTTTCCTATATGCATGCGTTTCCGGTTATATGACATAACTTCTCGTTTAAGTTAGTTTGTGCTAATTAAATAGCTCGCCTTAACCTCCATTGCAAAGGTAATGGTTGTGGAGGGTGGCTTTATGCATTAAATCGTGCTAATTGGAGATGTTTGTATAGTTTCTTTTAACTGGCGAAATATTTTTTTATTGCGGCCATATAGGTCGGATGGAGAAACAAAATAATAACCGAAAAAAAGCTCTCTCAACTTTTTTATTAAAATATTGCCATATGTGGAAAACATAGAGAATAAATTTATAATAATAAATAATCAAATTAGGGATGCCAAACGCAAAATACCAAATGTCCCAAACATTTTAAATAAAATAATTTGTTATCTTTATTTTCTGAAAAACTTCAAATATTCATCCAAAAAAAAAATTGTGAAAAATAATATATGTATAATTAACATTCTCATCAAATTGCGTTTATTTATGTAACAATTTTTATGTTCGCAATTCTTAAGTATCATTTGCGGTTTTCTAAATTTCATTGAATTTAAATTAATGTTGTCTGTAGTGCGAATTCAACGACCCGACACAATTTCAACGATCCGACAATCGCAAAATATATCGACAGCTATTGTTGTTTGCACTGAGGCTTACGTGATTCACTAAGTACACACATCTTAACGACAGTCGACAAATCTATTTTTCTATTTATTTAAATTGTAAACGAGTGGCATCTCTGTTAAAATAAGCGAAAAACACAAAGAAGAATAGAAAAAAACAAATTACTTCGTGTTTGACAGGATGATTTTATGTTTATGTTTAGTATCTCTATTTTTTTTTTTACTAATATTTCTGTTTATTTATTTGAAAATGAAATAATGAATTGAATATGCTATTTAATTTTTTTATTTATATAAAAAAGTTTTTTAATAGAAGCAAAATATTTTCACTATTTTATGATTTTTATTTATGTATGACGACATTTCAACCTAAAAATTTAAGTTTTTATTGATTGAATAAACAACACAAAAATGGTTGTCGTTTAGATAACAACAACAGCTGACTTTGACAATAGCGAATATCGTTTAAAAATTTTACTGATAATTTTGCTATTTCCTTTTTTTAACGATTCGACTATCTGAAAACCTATTATGCCAACGCCAATATGTTTTTTAAATGTAAACATTTTTTAAATGTAAACATATTTGATGTTTTTTTTGGAATTTCAATTTGTGTTTAACGAATAAAATTTATATATTAAAGATGCAATTGATGTTTTCTAAATTCAAAATTATTATTTCCGACGTTTTGATATGATTTTCTGAAATTCAGTTAATATTTTCTAATTTATAATTGGAAATTTTAATTCCAGTTTTTAGAATTGTTATTTTTTTAAATTTGAATGGAAAATTTAAAAAGTGCAATTTTGTATTTATGTGAATAATAATGCTTTAGTAATTATAAACAATTTTTAAAAATTAGATGTAATCGCAATCAGATATTTTCTAGGTAAAGCAGAATAATAATTCTATATAACTATGTAGAACTTTTTTGAAAGCAAAAAACTCATTGATAACTCGGTAACTCTATTTTGTAAAGACAACAAAAAGTTAATATGCCAAACTTATGTTCATATTTGTAAAAGAATAATGAAAAAACGTATGAAATAAAAGACCAGCCCGTGTATACTCTTAACATTGTTATGTATAATATCTATTTGAAAATATTGACATTCATGTTAAAGTAGAAATAACTATTGCAAAGCTAATTAGAACAAAAATTGTGGCGCCATCTTCTGTGGCATAGTCATGCTGAGCAAAATAAAGTGACACTCTGTTAATGCAAAAGAAATGTATTTTCCCCACAACAAAATATTGCAGAATTTTATGTAAATAAAATAATATACCGATTTATTTCTAACATGCAGTTATTATGGATATAAATATATAGAATATCTTATATATTAAAAGAATTTATGAATAAACTTTGCATTCAAGATTTTTTTCAATATTTTTCTTCTCTCAAACCTCTACAACTAGAGTTCAAATTAACGTAGGCTGTTGACATAGGTCTAATAAATGCCATAGACGTTGCGACGGTTGGTACAACTTGGTTATTAATCAAGTTGTGTGTTTTGCACACAAACGATACAACCTCATTGTACAACTTTATTATGAAACAAGTAAGAAAATTATAGTCGGTCTATACCGACTATACGATACCCTATACCATGCGTTTAGAAACCCTATCTCTTAGGCCCAACTAACTGGACATTGAAAATAAGCAAAAACCAAATTTGAGTGGGATTTTTATTAATTTTTTTGGCTGCAGATATGAAAAAGTTCATATCGAATGATATATCTATAAAGGGACTAGGTCCAAAAATGGACCGATCCTAATCATGTTTGGTAAAGTCTCTTGTATTTTGCAAAAATATGTACAAACAAAATTTGAGAAGAATCAGTGCAATATTTTTGTTTTTTTAATAGATTTAAGTGAAGATCGGGAAGCAGCTCTATATGGGGTCAAAGGGATCATTTTTGGACTACTCATTAGTGGATGTAATGAACGCATACAAACCCAATTTGAGTAAGATCTATATGACAATTTGGATCTTATGGCAATTTATGTCGATTTCTTATGGGTTATTTGTATGGGGGCTAGGTCTGAACATGGACCGATTCTCACCAATTTCAATAGCGTTCATCCCATGGCCGATAAAAGGTTATATACCAAATTTCGTCAAAATATATTCATATTTGCGACCTGCAGTTTGATTACAAGCTTTACATGGACACACAGACGGACAGACGGACGGACGGACGGACATTGTTAAATCAACTCAGAAAGTGATTCTGATTCGATCGGTATAATTAAAGATGGGTCTAGGTCAAATATTTTTGGTTGTTACAAACAGCAGCACAAAGTCATTATACCCAAACCACATAGTGGTATAGGGTATAAAAAGTCATGTTGAGTGAAGAAGGCATCGCATATGAGCGCCTGAATCACATTTGCCGACGGCAAATAAGACTCACGCACAATGTTTTTATACCCTATACCACTATGTGGTTTGGGTATAATGACTTTGTGCTGCTGTTTGTAACAACCAAAAATATTTGACCTACACCCATCTTTAATTATACCAATCGAATCAGAATCACTATCTGATTCGATTTAACGATGTCCGTCCGTCCGTCCGTCCGTCCGTCCGTCCGTCTGTGTGTCCATGTAAAGCTTGTAATCAAACTGCAGGTCGCAAATATAAATATATTTTGACAAAATTTGGTATTTGATCTTTTATCGGCCATGGGATGAACGCTATTGAAATTGGTGAGAATCGGTCCATGTTCAGACCTAGCCCCCATACAAATGACCCCTATGAAATCAACATATATTGCCATAAGATCACAATTTATCATACAAATCTTAGTCAAATTTGGTCTGTATGTATATATTACATCCATTGATCAGTAGTCCAAAAATGATCCCTATTGGACAACTCTTAGTCATAGGCCCCATATAGAGCTGCTTCCCGATCTTCACTTAAATGTATGAAAAAACAAAAATATTGCACTGATTCTTCTCAAATTTTGTTTATATATATTTTTGCAAAATACAAGAGACTTTACCAAACATGGTCAGGATCGGTCCATTTTTGGGCCTAGTTCCCATATAGATATAACATCCGATATGAACTTTTTCATATCTGCAGCCGAAAAAATTAATAAAAGTCCCACTCAAATTTGGTTTATGCTTATTTTCTATATATTAGGCCTGAGAGATAGGGTCTCTAAACGCATGGTATAGGGTATCGTATAGTCAGTCTATACCGACTATAATTTTCTTGTTTTAATTTGTGTTTTTATTTTTAAAATATATAAATTATATTTTTAAATTAATTTTCTTAAAATATTCTTTAAAAATTTATGTCTTTTTCAAAAGTTTTTGTTTTATGTTTAAGAATTTAATTTAAAAATCTACATTAGAACACAAAGATATTGACAAAAAATTACTTGAATCGATATTTTTGTTCGAAGTAAATATCATAGATGATAGTTAAATTATTAAAGATTAATAAAAATATTAAATATTATGAGACATAAAAACATAAATAATAAAATCATTTAGAGCCGCTATTATTATTTATATGAAAAATACAATTCTAAATAGTTTGATTAAAATTTTGTTTAATGATACCGGAAATCAATGATATGACGACCACTACGTACATAAACACAGAATAGAATGAAGTTGCATGAAATGCCCACAAACGTTGCGATCGAGTTGGACAACTTGCCAGAAAATCAAAACTTTTTGATTTTTCGTGCAACCAAGACACAACTTAATGCAACGACCCCACAAACGTTGCAATCTCGTGTCCAATCTAATCAAGTTGTACCAACCGTCGCAACGTCTGTGGCCTGCATAAGAACACTCAGTGGATCAAGCTCTTTCTTTTGAGCTATTAACTGCTTAAATTCGCTGGGTTTGAGGAAAGTTATGCATGGAGAATCAACTTTACTTTTACTGTACGTTAACATATCTTGGCATATTTTGGCATTACTGTACGTTAACTTCTCTTGGCAAATTCGTTGGGTTTGAGGAAAGTTATGCGTGGACAATCAACTTTACTTTTACTGTACGTTAACTTCTTTTGGCATATTTTGGCATTACTGTACGTTAACTTCTCTTGGCATATTTTGGTATTATATTATAAAAATTAATATAATATAATATGATGCTGCGGAGCAGCAGGGGTCCTCTAGTATGTATATTATTTGTATTATTTAATATACATATGTATGTATGTATATGTAAATATTACACACAAAAAATACAACATCAAACGTTATTTTTGTGTTTTTCTCTTTAAATAAATTAATACATAAAATTTTTTTTTGTTAAATTTACATTGTTTTCTTTTTTATTAACAACTAGGTATTTTAGCATTATTTGCTTTAGATGCTGGTGAATTTTCACTCCCTTTATATTAACACGTAGTGTCTGCTTGTCGTAAAAATTTTGGATAGATTTTAACCACTTTCCCGTTACCCAATCGATCTGAAACTTTGCAGGCAGGCTCGTGGCAATGACAGAAATGATCTAGTAGATTTTTTAGTGATGCCAAAACAATGGAAACTTTTAAATTTTTCTACCAGAGTTGATAAAAAAATGTACAAAGGGTTAGTTTTTATTATATTATTACCACAACGACCACAAAAACAACAAGTCCAGCTATGACAACAATATAACATTTAGAATAACAACAAGAACACTATAGAAACATCATATTTTTCATTTCTTTTTTTTAATTTTTCAGAGATTTCCCTGGACCTGTTCCACCGTTTTTAATGATTTTTGATATAGAAACCTTCCCATAAATTTGGAGAATCATTCTCACTAAAAATGATCATCTTAGCTAACCTATTGAGGGCGTGATCGTGACAAGAACAACATAGAAAATTATATTTTTTCAAGACTTTTTTTAGTTCTTCATTCAAATCTCGGGCGCTAAACGACCGATTTGGACGATTTCAGGATGTCAATGAATCATTTTTTATATCAGCAAGTGCCCTAGCTGCCCGATTGATGCCGCCATAGTGATTTCCACAGACGGACAGACGGACATCGCTATATCAACTCCGGTTGTTATAAGGATCACAAATATATACATTTTATGGGGTCGAAAATTTTTTTTCTAATTATTACAAATGGAATGACAAACTTATATATACCCTCTGCACACTGGAGTGGAGGGTATAATAACTATTTTGATGGCTTCAAAATAAAATTCTACCAAGGTAAAGTTCTTAAAGAAATTGTTATGAATTTATGACATGTAGATTTGGAAAGTTAATACACAAAAGATAAGTAAAAAGTACGATATCCTATAATATTAGTTTCGCGCAAGGATCTTAGGTCCAAAATGGTTTGGTCAAAACAATCCAACTGGGAAGTTAACCATACGTATATACAACTTAGAAAATAATATTTGAAAATTCTATTAAACGTTAAGTCATATTGAACTGACTTAATGGTTACAAGTTTTTGAATATCATATCAAAGAGGATTACGTCTTTAATAAAAAAAACGTCATTGCGTTGTAAAAGATATTTTAAAAGCTACTTAACAAAAATATTATAATATATAAGTTTTATTTTCTTTTCAGGTAAAAACCATTTTTAAGCTGCAGAGAACATAAGGAATTTAAAAAACTTACTACTGAAGGTAAGTTTAAAAAAAATGTTAAAACTTGAAGAAAACTTTGTTGGTAACCTTATCGAAATTTGGAAACTATTGATGTCAAAGAATTTGTGGCAATTATAAAAATGACTCAAAACACTGTCATGGTCATTACTGTTCTTACTTACAATTTAAATTCGCGTTCTGAACTCCACTTCAATTATGAAATATACTAGTGATGTTTGTACGTTTGTAATATTCATCATTCAAACATACAATGTTTTCTATCACATAATACCTGTGACAAATAAAATAAAATAATATATTTTCAATTTCCTCTGATAAAATTAGTAATACCTGAGTCACCCTGGGGTTTAAAGAAGGAACGATAATAGCCATTATTATTTTTTGCATTACTTTGAAACAATAAAATAATGCATATGAAAACAACGAAGGATGTTATGTCAATCTAGACTAATTATACAATGCCCTAAACTAGGAGTTTTGATGTAGGATCTTCGGTTCAACTCTGATTGGATTATAATTAGATAGAGGAAATAAATGGAAATTAATTTTAAATTAATCAAATAAAATGACAAATATACAAATCAATAATTTCCTTCAAAGATATTAGGAAATTGATTTTTCGGCGTTTTCTCGACACTCGTGTAAAATTGTTTCAATTTGGGTCTTAATCGCGTTATATCTTTAATTATTGAAATAAATTGATAACATTTATGGTATTGGAAGAATTTATTTGAATATAAAACAAACTTCTAAATACATACATATGTATTTAAATGGTATTTTATATATGTTTTACGATATAAAACCATACCACATTTAAAGCCAAAACTATTTCAGTAATTTCAATTACATTAAACGAAGGGAGAATTCATTTGATCAACTGCCAAATTGTGAAACGAATAACATATGCAAACATGTTTACAATCGTTTCCAAAACACACACTTCGAAAAAATTTCTTATAAATCTCACAAATTTATCTAGTTAAATTAACTTATTCTGATTCGTACTAAAAACTATTTAATGGAAATATATATTTGTATTAGTCAACTGATATTTGAATACCACTTATATCACATTAAATGAAAAGTTTGTATGACTTCAGTGTAATATAGTACATTATATTAAATCAATTCTCATTAATTGTTCCAAATGGCCAATTAATGTGTGACATCTAATAACTAAGTATAATCAGCAGTACTTGAGTAAATAATAAATTTAATTTATATGAGTTTTTATCAATTGAGTTCTGGATGTATGTATGTATGTATGTATTAACAACGCTGGTATTCAATCTGTAATGATATTAACTGCAGTTGCTGTTTTATTTTATATTAAATATGCCTGTTAGAGTAAATCTATAATTTATGTATATTAGTGTGTCTTTTCTTCTCAGTGTATTTGTTTATGATATCTACATATATTATTTATGTATTTGTATGGTACGACATATACAATATAGTTTATCCTCTTTTTCAACAGATTTCACATGTTGTAGAGTTGAATATTGTGTTTTTATTTTTAAATAATCGCAATAAAAAATTATATGTATATTAAAAATTTTCCAATTGTTTAACTTGGAGTCTAACATACTCATACATAAATGCATTTGTGTATGCATAGATGAATTCATGTTTAAAACTTTCATATTATTTCCATGCAACATGGAATGTTCTTGTTTTCCTTAGCAAATGTGTACATAGAATATTTATAATCAAAAATATACAAATGTGTTAGAAATGCGGTAGAAGTACATACCATTGTATATACGAGTAATATGCTTGATTGTTTAGACATATTAAAAATAAATTCATACAAGTAGGATAACTAAAAACCGTAAAACCGAAAATCAATTCATGTGAGTGAGTGTATCAACATACAAGTGTTGTTCAAAAGAACACATATTTTCACAAAAGTAATAAATATATTTGAAATATATCGAAGAAACATACTTTTATGTATATTTAACACTATAATTGAGAACCAGTTAGTTGCAACCAGGGCCGTGGAATCGTCAAAAAAAGTTCCAACTCCGACCCGACTCCATCCTACTCCAAATCTGACTCTGGTGATAAATGTATACAGACATATTAATAAAAACAGTGATAAGTATGCTATTTTTTTTAAATATTATATTTATTAAAATTAATTTTTTTAATAATAAAAAAAATACTATAAGATCAGAAACTAAAATAACAAAACTTAAAATTAAATAACAAAACTTGAAAAAATAACTCAATTGTTAAAATTCAATTAAATTAATCACAAACCTTAAAAAACCGCAAACATATATTTTCAACTTGATCAATAATGCAATTTAGACTCTTGCCCGCACTAATAAATAAAATTTTAAAACAATTCAGATTATGAAACACTTTCGTAATATAACTAGCTGGGCCCGGTCCGTGTTGCTGGCCCTAAGAAAACATCTTTTCATGTAACTCACACCTGGTTTCAAGACTGTCGGGCTTACAGTACTCCAGATAATATTTTTTGTATGGGAAGTGCCACGCCCAGTAATCCAATCCAACCCATTTTTGGTGAAACTACTCACATTAACAACCAATTGACGTGCAGAAAGTTTCAAGAGTCTGACCGTCATAGTACTCTAGATATATGATGATATGCATTTACCATGTATGGGAGGTACCACGCCCATTTTTCACTTCAAAACTTTAACTTTATAGAAATAATTAACTTGTATTACTTTTCCATTATTTGTGTAGAAAAACTATTTGTGATCTCTTCATAAGGAACCAAAGAGAACCATTTTTTTTAACCCAGCCCACTTTGCTTTTTGGGTTGGCAAACTCTTTTTAATTTTTGGGTGAAAATATTGACCCTTAAGTGCTAATTTTTAAGTAATGAAATTATTTACGTTATATACATTTTTATATTTTTAATCCATCTTTGTGTTCTAATTAAAAAAATACGTTTTAAAAGTCATTATATTTTTAGTTATAACTAAATTAAAATTTTATTCACATTTGGTTTTACTAAAATTTTAAAAAACGCAATAACATAAATTAAATATTTATGTGGAAAAGTATACATAAATAGTTATAATTCACTTTCTAAAATTAAATTTTCATCTCTAAATTCTTCAAAATTTTCTCTATCTTTATCATCATAATAGTTTTGGTTGAGCACATCACAAAACCGTGTTTAAAAACTTTGTAACACACTCAGATTTCAATGTTGTTGCCAAAAAATATTTTGAGTTACTTTTCACAGTAAACAATTTCATTCTCCGTAAGTTTTATTGTGTAGTAAAACTATAAGGATATTTAATCACCGATATCTTAAATCACTTTAGCACGGTGTAATCAATGTTAAGCTAATAATTGAAATAACGTTGACAAATTACAAATGTGACCACCCCTTAATCATACAATAAATATTGGTAATCGTCGTATAACTTTAGAATTTTGCTTATACTAACTTATTTAAAATTAGAGAGTTAAGTTAAGTTTTTTAGTCCCGATCCGTAAATATGTCAATTTAGCACAACCAGAAGCTCCTACTTGCAAACTCAGTAAGAAGAGCAGCCGCGGAATTCTATGATAACAGATTCAATTTCCAGTATAGGATGAGTGCAACATGATTTAGCAACTTATTTTGTCGTTTAGCATCCAAAATTTATGAAAAGATGCTAGATGCTAACTTAGCATCTTTAGTTAATAAAAAGTTGCTTTTAGCATCTTTTTTTTTGATTTTTTTTTCATTATTTTTATATATGCGATTTTAATTTTAATTTGTAAACACCAACAACAGATTTTAATGAATTAAAAAGTCGATTGCAGAAAAATATTATTGGATTAAAAAAAAACCAAAATTTTGAATACAAAACACTTTAAACCGGGTAAAAGAACCGATAGCCAATATATTAGAAGAGTTTAAATTTAGATCATCTGAAACGGAAAAATTCAAATCCAATGGAGTTACATCACAGAACAATATTGGGATACAACACTGAATACAACCTCTTTAAGGATTGAAGTTAACAAAAATTCTATTGCCGAAAATCCATTTAAAGAGTTATCAACATTTGTATTGTCTTTATTAGTTTTGTCTTTCTCAAAAGCCGAAGTTGAACGTTTGTTTAGTTTAAGGCGTTAGTTAAAAGCAAACTTTGAACAGAATAAAATCCGAGTTGTTATGTTCTGTAATACATATAAAAGGTTTGAAATTGAAAAATAGGTGCTGTTACACTTACAATATACCGAGCGATGTCGTTGATAAAAGTCGATCGTCAAAAAATATCAGAGCCAAGAAGAACTTGAAGATGAAAACATCACAGAAATATTAGATTCCATAAACCAATTATTGTAATATAATCGTTTCTTTTGATAATGTAAATTCTGTTATATTTGAAATTAAAAAAATCCCTCTAAAATTCAAAATATTTAATTTAAAATTTAAAAAACTCAATTTGATGTTAAAAAAATTACAGATGAAATCCAAAAAAATTTTAATTCAAATTTAAAATATATAAATCGAAACTTATGTTTTATATTAATTTTTCGATTTAAAAACCAAAGAATTTATTAATAAGTATTTAATTTTTCAATATAAAGGTAATGAAATTTGAAAAATAATTTAGCATCTTTTTTTTGACCCCAGTACGTTTTAGCATCTTTCTTTTTGCAATTTAGCATCTTTACAATTTCAAATTATGGCAACACTGGGTTGAGGCATTAAATTTCAATATTTCAAGATATGGTTCACTTAATCATTCATACTTGTGGAAGACTTTCGGCAAATACTACTTGTGATATCAAAAGGAAAGCAAGCTGATATAAATGATTGCTTTACTTATGTGAGTTGATGTAAACAACGACTAATTTATTATGTATTTATTTATTGATTTTAATAAATTTTAATTCAGCACAAAGAATTTATCTGATATAGAAGTACTGAATATTAATTATAGTTCAGTTTTACAATGTTCGAAAAATAAAAATGCTATCTGATATATTAAAAGAACTTATGAAAACTAAAGTCAGTCCGTCTGGCCGTTCTATCCGGTGGATTTCCTCCATTTTTTTTAAATGAAAGGTATTTAGACGCAGATATGTATGTCATCAAGCATTGGAATTTACTCAACTCCCACCTTACTCAAGTTATACTTTTTTCAAGATTTTTTCAATATTTTCCTTCACTCAAACCTCTATAACTAGAGTTCTAATTAACGTAGGCTGTTGATAGAAGTCTAAGAGCACTCAGTGAATCAAGCTTCTTCTTTTTAGCTATTAACTGCTTATGCGTTGGGTTTGAGGAAAGTTATGCGTGTGGACAACCAACTTTACTTTTACTGTACGTTAACTTCTCTTGGCATATTTTGGTATTACTGTACGTTTGTATTGTATTGTATTGTATTGTATAAAGAGGTGTTCGAAGTACTGCGACCAAAGTGATCTATTGTACTGCCCTCTGCTAATAGGTTGTCCCTATAAACTCTTATCCAACCCAGAAGCCCTCAGGAATCCGAGGATCTTTGTTGGTTCTAGTAATTTTATGTCGCTACCTAGTATCTGGAAGGAACCCAGATGCTGTTTCCTTTTGTGCATTAGCGCTCCACAGTTCTCAAGTATTTGCTCTGGTGATTCGGCTTCCTCATCACAGAATCTGCACAAAGGGTTTGCTACAATTCCCAACCAGCTCATATTTTCCCTGAGCCTGCAGTGACCAGTTAAAATCCCTGTTAGTATTCTCAGACCGTTCTTTGACAATCCAATGCACGACCCAAATCACTTCTTGTTGTAGCCACCCAACAACATTTTGGATTGCCTTAAGCCCAAGTGGCTCGAGAAAAATTCCCTTCTAACACAATTTTCATGTTCCCTGAGTACTCCTTCCCATACTCCTTTTCCTATTCCTCAAAATGGTTCCGGCCCTATTAATTTTGTGGAAGCTCCCCTTCTGGCAAGTTCATCAGCTTGCTCATTGCCCTGAATCCCAATGTGTCCCGGGACCCAACAAGGCCTAACTTTGTTGTGTTTACCTAACTCATTTAACTTCTGCAGACAGTCCCATACTAGCTTAGAGTCTACTTCATAGGAGCTTAGTGCTCGAATAGCAGCTTGACTGTCTGATAGTATGGTTATGTTCCTTCTTTTGTACTTCCTGTTCAAGTTGATTTGTGCACATCTATCTATGGCGTAAATCTCTGCTTGGAAAATGCTCGTATGTATTCCCATTGGCTCGAAGTATTTGGTTCTAGGGCCGAAGACTCCCGCCCCTGTGCCACTTTCGGTTTTTGACCCATCTGTGTACCACTTGATTGTTTCTTCTCTTAGAGAATATGCTGTACTTAAACCGCTCCATTCTCTCTTATTGCTAAGTTCCGTAGTAAAGTATTTCCTGAAATCATATTTCTTCTCAGCCCTGTCGATGCGGCAATCTAGGAGGGAGTAATCATTAACTTGGCTTATCCGGTTCCATTGCCCTTCATAAAGCCTGGTTATGGGTTTCTCTCCCTTTATTCTGATTGCCGTTGCCAAAGCTTTCTTCTGCACCACTATATGTAGTGGGCTTAGTTCCAATAGTGCTTCAAGTGATGCCGTTGGGCACGTCCTCATTGCACCTGTTATCCCAATGCACGCTAATCTTTGAATCTTACCTAGCTGCATTTGAGTCGACTTCAGATCCGTTCTTTTGGCCCACGCTATAGCTCCATAAGTTACTATTGGGCGGACCATCATCGAGTACATCCAGTGTAAAATGCTGGGTTTACATCCCCAGTTTTTACCCGCTACCCTTCTGCAAATCATTGTAGCGCGCTTGGCTTTTTCAGTGATTTGGTCGACATGTGCCTTCCATGTTAACTTGTTGTCCAGTACTATCCCCAGATACTTCACTTCTGCTTTTGGTTCAATGACTTCTCCCAAAATTTGAATTGCCCTCCATCTCGGAAGTTTCCTTTTCCTGGTAAATGGTACAATAGTGGTCTTCGTTGGATTGATGTTCAATCCTGTTGCCCTGCACCATTGACATATAATCCTCAACCCTCTTTGTACAATGTCACATAGGGTTTCCTCGAACTTGCCTTTTGCTATTAAGACTATGTCGTCCGCATAGCCCTGGCATTCTATTCCTGCTTCCGACAGTTTCATTAGTAATTCGTCAACAACCAGACTCCACATCAAGGGCGACAGAACTCCTCCCTGTGGACATCCTCTGGTTGTGTTGACGGATATGGTCTCCCCCTCTGCTGTTGTTTCTACTGATCTCGTGTAGAGCACTTCTACCATCCATTTTGATGTCACTGGGTCTACCCCTCTTTGGTTTAATGCCCTTTCTATTACTTCGTGTGAAGTGTTATCAAAGGCTCCTTCTATATCTAGGAAGGCACAAACGGCTATTTCCTTTTCATCTATTGATTTCTGAATAGTCCTTACCAGGCTAGTGAGAGTGGTCTCTGTTGATCTGCCCGCTCTATACGCATGTTGGTTTGGATGCAAAGGCATCTGCTGTAATATCCCACATCTTAGATAGTTGTCTACAGCTTTTTCAAGTGTTTTCAGCATAAAAGATGTTAGGCTTATCGGTCTGAAGGATTTTGGATGAGCGGTGTCCTTTTTCCCCACTTTGGGTATGAACACCACTCTTGCCTTCCTCCATGCCCTTGGTATGTACCCCAAGGCCAAGCTGCTACGCCCGATATTTACCATGAATGGTAGTAGTTCCTTCAAGCCCTTTTGTAAGAGGGCCGGAAAAATACCATCCGTTCCAGGTGATTTAAAGGGTTGAAAGGTACTTAAAGCCCATTCTAGTCTTTCCCTAGAGCAAATTTCTGCTGCAATTTGCCTACTTGTCTGACTAGGGTTTCTTGGTCCTTTACTCGAGCGCTCGTTGTCATCTGCCAGACTTCCTGGAAAGTGTGTCTTTAATAACAGCTCCGCCCTGTCTCGGCCGTTCTTAGAGTAACTACCGTCCTCTTTCTTAAGTGACATCGTCATTTCTGGCCCACATTTTGCAAAGGCTTTGTATAGCCTTGCTGTTTCTGGAAGCGATTCTATGTTTTCACAGAACTTCCTAAAGCTAGTGCGTTTAGCTTTCCTAATTTCTTTATTATACTCAGTCAGTTTGGTTTTATAATGCTCCCACTGCCCGTTATGCTTTGCCCCATTGCAGAGCCTGCGAACTTCGGTTCTGAGTGTTGAGAGATTATTGTTCCACCAAACCGCGTCCTTCTACTTGCCCCTCGGTTTCTCGGGGCAGCTACAATGGTAGGCATCCAGTAGAGCCCCATTTAGTTGGGTCACACTGTCCTCGAGCTCGTACTTATTTCGTATGCGTTTGCTCGATGTTATGCCTTGTAGGTTGTGGTGTAGGATTTCATTGTACATCTCCCAATTCATTTTCCTAGAATTTCTATAGGAAGATGCCTCAATATTTAGGCCCTCTAGCGAAAATTCAATTATTCTATGATCGGATAATGAAACTTCATCGGATACTCTCCAATTTCTTGCAATCCTAGCTAAGCTTGGACTGGCTACTGTGATGTCTAGGACCTGCTCTCTAACTCTTGTGACGAATATAGGTCCATTACCCTCATTTAGTATTTCTAGGTTAGATGCTACTAGGTATTCTTACTGTACGTTTACTTCTCTTGGCAAATTTTGGTATTACTGTTCGTTAACTCCTCCGGGCAAATTCCGATATTGTTTTACTGTACGTTAACTTCTCCCGCATATTACTGTACTGGTATTACTGTGCTATATGTCGAGGAAGAACACTCAGAAATGTAAAGGTAGAAATTAAACCTAAGGGCCGACGCACAGATAATATTGTCTGGAAGGAAGTACTGTAAAATGATTTTATGTAATAATTACACCCTCTCATACATAGTCAATCCTAATGCTGCGGAGCAGCGCGGGTCCTCGAGGAGTTTTCCATGCTAAAGTGCAAGAGGACGGACAAAGTGCGGAAGGAGGGACAAATAAGGGCAAAAAAAAGCGATTCGCAAAAAAACTAAAAGATTTTTTCACAAAAAAGCATAAAATATATTAAGAGCCCCGCAAGTTTTAAAACGCCAGCCAAAAAAAAATACCAAAAATTATTATAATTATTATATTATATTATGTATAAAAAAAAAAAAAAAAAAAAAATTAAAAACCCACAAAATAATTTTAAAAATTAATATAATATAATATAATATAATATAATATAATGCTGCGGAGCAAGCACGGGTCCTCTAGTTTAATATTAACATAAACAAGAGATTAAACACATCAATAAAATAAAGTAATAAAAAAAATTTAATTTATAATATTCATATATTTTGTTTTTAAATTTAGTTGCGTTGCTGATAATATGGCGTATGGCATCTATAATAAAGGGTTTTTCAACAGGGACGCTACAAAAGTAGAAAGACAGGGACAGCAAACGACGCCATATTTCTTGCCGCTCTTTTGACAATTCTCTTCAGTAAGGTATGCCATTTCATGATGGAAAGATATACGAGCCCACAACGAGTCGAAATTATTAAAATTTACTACCTAAATTCGGAGTCAGTGGCCTCAACGTTAAGAGCGCTACGTCCAATTTATGGTCGTCATAATCGTCCTAGCAGATCAACAATTTAGCGTCTAGTGGAAAAATTTGAATCCACAGGCACAGTACAAAATGTTCCCGTGCCAGTGAGATAAAGAAGTGCCCGTAGTGTCGAGAATATTGCTGCCGCTGAGGCTTCAGTTGAAGAAAGCCCAAATGTGTCTCTCACACGTCGTACAAGATCAAATTGACGCAAGAACTGAAGCCGCTTGACCACCAGAAGCGTCGTATGTTCGTGAATTGGGCTGAGCAACAACTTGAAAATGATTCGGATTTTCATCGAAAAATCATCTTCAGCGATGAAGCTCATTTCTGGCTGAATGGCTTCGTCAATAGACAAAATATGCGTTATTGGTCAGACATCAATCCACGCGTACTCCATGAGTCATCATTGCATCCCGAAAAAATTACGGTTTGGTGCGGTTTATTGGCCGGCGGCGTTATTGGGGCGTACTTCTTCCGTGATGATCGAGACCGGCACGTTACTGTGAATGCGAATCGCTACCGTTCAATGATAACCGAATATTTTTGGCCCCAATTGGATGATATGGACTTGGAGGACATGTGGTTCCAACAGGACGGCGCCACAAGCCACACAGCGAATGTCAGAATCAATTTATTGGAAACCAAGTTTGGAGAACGTGTTATCTCACGAAATGGTCCAGTCGATTGGCCGCCTCGGTCGTGCGATTTGACGCCGTTGGACTATTTCCTGTGGGGCTACGCCAAGTCTATGGTCTATCCCAACAAGCCAGGAACGATTGATGAACTTCGTACGAATATCGAACGTGAAATTGCAATAGTATCGGCCGATTTATGCTTGAAAACCGTCGAAAATTGGGTTCAGCGTCTGGACTTCTGCAAGCGTGCCCGTGGTGGCCATGCAAAAGAGATCGATTTCCATACATAATGGCATCGAACGTACTTTCACAGGAATAAAGAATTTCATTGATATCCAAAACCGTTTTTGTTTTATTTAAAAAAACTTTTGTAGCGCTCTTATTGAAAAACCCTTTATTAATAGGGAAGGCGGTTTCTTATGACCGATTTTGAGGCTTCAATTAATAACCGATTTTGGCAAAAAATTTAACGTTTGAAAGGTATTTCTTTTTAGCTGTTCACCAGACTTACTGATTTTAAAATTTTTTCCTTTATTTTGAGTAAATTGCATTTAAAGTTGCTACTAACACATATGTACATAAAATTATACAATGCTATGTGCGTGTTTATTAAATTTCTTAATGTGTTTGTAAGAAAAAAGAGTTTGTTTTCTTCATTCACAATAATAATTGTGTTGAATAGAAAAATTATGTATTTTGGACAAAAACCGAAAAAGTGTTGAATTGTGAATTGGCTAAAGTTGAAAAATAAAGTTTCCTAGAATTTGCACTCGAATTTCCAGCGCTGGAATCTGCGAGTTAATATCAAAGTATAAGTCCGAAAGTTGAGCCTGATGTTGTATTTGAATTATACGGCGTCCACTTTTAGACCTGAAGAGGTTTTGTTTTTCGTAAAGGTATTTTGGTTGGCATGCGTTAATAATTTTATGAAGGTATATTTGTGATTTGCACTTCAAAAGGTTTTCAAAAGTGACCATGAATTTGTCTTGGTAGAGATATGCTACCAAGTCGAAGTATGCCTAATATATAGTATATCACGCAATGTTATTAAAAGCTACATTTAGTTTACGTATACTGGTTGCATCACAACTTGAAATCAACTCACAACCATAGGGTCGAGTCGGTATTAAGTATATTTTAGCCAGAAGCATTCTGACTTGAAGTAGTACGTACCATTGAGTACACCATAACACATCATATAGTTTTGCGATCATTATAATAACGTGATTATTCCAGTGTAAATGGTTATTAAATGTGACTCCAAGATTTTTTACCTTACCCACAAGGGCAATTTTTGATTCGTCGAGAGTTATATCAGGAATATATGACATAATATGCGATTTTTTTAGTAATCAAAACACATTTTGACTTACTTGGATTTAGATATAATCCGTTGGTTGTAGACAGACCCTAACGTTTTTTAAGTCAGCACAAAATTTAACGTATGCAATCATCAATTTCCGATATTGTACAGCTTATGTAGAGTTGGACGTCGTCAGCATACATTTGAATACTGCACTATTGTAATTGATTCGGAAGATCATTGGCACTAGCATGCTACTGAGTTGCATAAAATTGGAAATATTCAAATTTTAAGCGAATAAAATGGTGATAGAGTCATGCCAGTCAGTAGCCCCAGTTTATCCACAAATAAACTAGAACATGAATAATAATAACTATCAATGCGAAAGATTTTTTTTTTGCTCTAAAAAAATAATATTGTTACTAATATGAACCACAGCATTCTGACCACTGTTCCTGATTTTGTGATTTAATGATTGCGATTGATAAATTATACCCATCATAAAAATGAAGGTAATAGGATCTTTTGGAGCTTTAAATACCATTTTATACAAGCATTCTTAATTCAACATAACTTGTTCAAGGAACCCGTGGAAAGACCTGTGAAAAAAGTTGGTTATAGTACTTATAGCACTTACAGTATTTGTATAACAGAGAGTCAAGAAAGTCAGACGTGTTTTTTTATAAGCTTTTTTTATAAATAATTTCTTTTTAAAATCATACATTTTGTTACCTTTTCTAAGTAAAGGTGCGTTTCCGCATACACCGTAATCGGCGCCGAAAACGAAATTCCATACATTTGTGCCGAAAAAAAGTTCGTTCCAGAAATCGGCGACGAAAATTAGGAACGTAACGGCGCCGATCAGCAACGAAAAACTAGCTATTTGGCAACGGAACGAAAACAACATCGAGTAGGTTGTTTTCGTAGCTGTAGCACCGAAATGTGATATTTTTGTTTGTTGAGTTTCAATAACACTTTGTATTTTAGTAGTTTTCATGTTATTTTAATGTTTTTTTAATTTTGAACACATATTAAATCAAACATCATACGGTATTTATTAATATCGTTTTTTTACTCTAAATTAAAAAAATAATAATAATTTAATAACTGACAGCTGATGTATTTGCAATTGGAATCATATTATTATCAGGTATTATCAAATTGTCGAATTTTCCGATCGTGGGCTCTGCCGGTGAATTTATTTTTTCGGACCGCTTCATGTTGTGTAATATACACGCAGCAAAAATAAGATTGTCGATAATTGCCGGGGTAGTAATAACAGTCGGTGTGTGAAAAACACGGAAATACGCAGCCATAATTCCAAACGCATTTTCCGTTGTTCTTCTAGCACGGGAATAGCGGTAATTGTAAATGCTTCATCACCAAGTATTACATTCGGCAAAACAGTTTCAGTGCATGGTAGAGCTTTCGGTGGTAGAATATTAAATTGCACACTGTTGATTTTTTGGCCTATTCCGCTTTTCAAATAAATGCCTACATCGCCTTCTCGGCCATATGAGCCAACATCTACCGCTGTAAGCTTGTAGTTTGCATCGGCCACCGCCAAAAGTACAATTCCACTTCACAATGATAACTAAACAATATAATAGAAAAATAGAACGCAATAATTCCATTTCAGATTCTGTGTAATGCTGCAACGCTCCCAACTGAAACGAAAACTATTCAGAAACGAGACGGTGACGAACAGCAACGTTTTTCAGTTTCAGTTTTCGTTTTCGGGGCCGATTACGGTGTATGCGGAAACGCATCTTAAGAAAATAATAATTATTTAAAAAACATTTCAACATATAACTTTTTTTAATAAAAATTCCAGTCTCACAAAAAAAAAACAATAACATTATTTATAATAAAACATTGAAATCAACACGACTTCTAACAATAACAAAGCACAAAACAAATAAGAAAATCTGAGATAAAAAACATTACCATCAACATTAAATTGTCTAAAAATTCATAAGTTAATAAACCAAACATCAATGCATAAAAAAAACAATATTGCGAAATTCGAGCGCAAATTCTAGGAAATTTTATTTTTTCATTAAATAAAGACCCTAACAGTATGCTAATCAATTATAGCCAATTCACAAATCAACACAAAAAACAGACTCATTTTTATTACAAACTCAATAACAAATTTTATAAACACACACATAACATTGTATAATTTTATGTATGTGTTAGTAGCAACTTTAAAAGCAATTTACTCAAAATAAAGGAAAAAATTTAAAAATCTGTAAATCTGCAAAACGGCTAAAAATAAATACCTTTCAAATAATAAACATTTGGTCAAAATTGGGATAAAACGGTAGAACAAAACATCAGTCACTAGATGAAAATCCCGGTACACACTATGTAATTTTTCTTTCTGAAACTGTTTTTAATTCTCTTTTAAACTTTCATCCGTATCTATACACTGTAACTTTTGTAATGAAATTCAAGATTTTTTCATGTTTATATTGTCATTTCCAGAAGAAAAACTTTTTATTTATTTATACCCTCCACTCCAGTGTGCAGAGGGTATATATAAGTTTGTCATTCCGTTTGTAATAATTAGAAAAAAAATTTTGAACCCCATAAAATATATATATTTGTGATCCTTATAACAGCCGCAGTTGATATAGCGATGTCCGTCTGTCCGTCTGTCCGTTGTCCGTCTGTGGAAATCACGATGACGGCATCAATCGGGCAGCTAGGGTGCTCGTTGACATAAAAAATGATTCACTAACATCCTGAGAAGTTCGCTATTTAAAATCGTCCAAATCGGTCGATTAGGGCCCGAGATTTGAATGAAGATCTAAAAAAGTCTTGAAAAATGTAATTTTCTTTGTTGTTCTAGTCACGATCGCGCCCTCAATAGGATAGCTAAGGTGATCATTTTTAGTGAGAATCATTCACCAAATTCAAGGGAAGATTTCTGTTTCAAAAATCAATAAAATCGGTGGAACAGGTCCAGGGAAATCTCTGAAAAAGTAAAAAAAAAATGAAAAATATGATGTTTCTATATTGTTCTTGTTGTTATTCTAAATGTAGTATTGTTGTCATAGCTGGACTTGTTGTTTTTGTGGTCTTTGTGGTAATAGTATAATAAAAACTAACCCTTTGTACATTTTTTTTATCAACTCTGGTAGAAAAATTTAAAAGTTTCGATTGTTTTGGCATCACTACGAGCCCGGCTGCAAAGTTTCAGATCGATTGGGTTACGGGAAAGGGGTTAAAATCGATCCAAAATTTTATCGACAAGCAGACACTACGAGTTAATATAAAGGGAGTAAAAATTCACCAGCATCTAAAGCAAATAATGCTAAAATACCTTGTTGTAATTAAAAACAATGTAAATTTAGCAAAAAAAAATTTTATGTATTAATTTATTTAAAGAGAAAAACACAAAAATAACGTTTGATGCTGTATTTTTTGTGTATAATATTTACATATACATACATACACATATTAAATAATACAAATATATTCTATATATGTATATCCATAATAACTGCATGTTAGAAATAAATCGGTATATTATTTTATTTACATAAAATTCTGCAATATTTTGTTGTGGGGAAAATACATTTCTTTTGCATTAACAGAGTGTCACTTCATTTTGCTCAGCGTGACTATGCCACAGTAGATGGCGCCACAATTTTTGTTCTAATTAGCTTTGCAATAGTTATTTCTATTTTAACATGAATGTTAATTTTTTCGACTAGATATCATACAGAACATTGTTAAGAGTATACAGGGCTGGTTTTTTATTTCATACGTTTTTTCAT
This sequence comes from Cordilura impudica, assembly GCA_963682025.1. Classification (NCBI taxonomy): domain Eukaryota; kingdom Metazoa; phylum Arthropoda; class Insecta; order Diptera; family Scathophagidae; genus Cordilura; species Cordilura impudica. The sequence continues at coordinate 108,665,722 of OY821521.1, forward strand.
TATTCTTTTACAAATATGAACATAAGTTTGGCATGTTAACTTTTTGTTGTTTTTACAAAATAGAGTTACCGAGTTCATCAATGAGTTTTTTGCTTTCAAAACAGTTCTACATAGTTATACAAAATTATTATTCTGCTTTACCTACAAAATATCTGATTGCGATTACATCTAATTTTTAAAAATTGTTTATAATTACAAAAGCATTATTATTCACATAAATACACTTTTTAAATTTTCCATTCAAATTTAAGAAAATATCAATTCTAAAAACTGGAATTAAAATTTCCAATTATAAATTAAAAAATATTAACTGAATTTCAGAAAGTCATATCTAAACGTCGGAAATAATAATTTTAAATTTAGAAGACATCAATTGCATCAAATTCCAAAAAAAAAAACACCAAATATGTTTACAATTAGAAATGTTTACATTTAAAAAAAAATTGGCATTCAGGAGAAATAACTTCTTTTAACGATAATCGAATCGTTAAAAAAGAAAAGCAAAATTATCAGTAAAATTTTTAAACGATATTCGCTATTGTTAAAATCAGCTAAACGACAACCATTTTTGTGTTGTTTATTCAATCGATAAAAACTTAAATTTTTAGGTTGAAATGTCGTCATACATAAATAAAAATCATAAAATAGTGAAAATATTTTGCTTCTATTAAAAAACTTTTTTATATAAATAAAAAAATTAAATAGCATATTCAATTCATTATTTCATTTTCAAATAAATAAACAGAAATATTAGTAAAAAATAGAGATATTAAACATAAACATAAAATCATCCTGTCAAACACGAAGTAATTTGTTTTTTTTCTATTCTTCTTTACAATTTAAATAAATAGAAAAATAGATTTGTCGACTGTCGTTAAGATGTATGTACTTAGTGAATCACTTAATCCTTAGTGCAAACAACAATAGCTGTCGATATATTCTGCGGTTGTCGGATCGTTGAAATTTACAGAATCGGACTACACAAAACATTAATTTAAATTCAATGAATTTTAGAAAACCTCAAATAATATTTAAGAATTGCGAACATAAAAATTGTTACATAAATAAACGCAATTTGATGAGAAAGTTATTTATATATAAATTTTCACAATTTTTTTTGGATGAATATTTGAAGTTTTTCAGAAAATAAAGATAACAAATTATTTTATTTAAAATGTTTGTGAAATTTGGTTTTTTGCGTTTGGCATCCCTAATTTGATTATTTATTATTATAAATTTATTCTCTATGTTTTCAAAATATGGCAATATTTTAATAAAAAAGTTTAGAGAGCTTTTTTTTTGGTTATTATTTTGTTACTCCATCCGACCTATATGGCCACAATGAAGAAATATTTGGTCAGTTAAAAGAAACTATACAGCCATCTCCAATTAGCACGATTTAATGCATATAGCCACCCTACACAACCATTACCTTTGCAATTGAGTTTAGGACGAGCTATTTAATTAGCAAAAACTAAGTTAAACGAGAAGTTATGTCATATAACCGGAAACGCATGCATATTTTTCCAATATTTTATTTACATTTATTATCAATACTCAAACCGAGGTGGAGGGTATCAAAGATTCGGCACAGCAGAATTTAACATTCTTACTTGTTTTTAATTTAAATTGTTTTTTATTGATTGAATTTGTTTATTCTTTTTAATTTTTTTTTTTTAAGTTTTATTTAATTGAAAATAACTGTAATTTATTTCAATTTATTGTCTTTTTTAACATCAATTTTTGATGTCATTATCACGAACGAAAATAAAAACACTAGCCAACAAGGTTTTGGACTGGAACAACCAAATATTTTGGTGGGCTGAATTCGAATCTGTATTTGGTTTTTCTCTATCACGTCAGGTTTTCGAAATACAAAAAATGTTTTTATTCGTTTTCTACATAAAAAATCATTAGTTTATTTAAAAACCAAAGAATTTTCAAAAGTGAATGGCGTTATTTGAATGTCGTTTGTATCTTGTTGGTTGGGTTTCACGGTTTCAGTCCAGCAATAGGCTCCCAGCATTCTTTTGTCCCAAAATCCTTGATAATTTCATTAAATTTTCATTAAATCTTGGTGAGATCGCTCCCCTTGTTTGTCGCTCACCGCACCTTGGTTTTGTGGAAAAAATCTAAATGCGAATGAAGAAAATGCATTTTGAATGACATTCGTGCACCAAGTTCGTAGTAATTTTTGAATAATTCAGCAGCAATTTGTCTGTAGTTTTTACTCTTATTGTTTCCAAGAAAACTGTCCACGATGCTCTTGAAAGATTTCCAAGCTGCATATTCTTTCTCCAATAAACATTGTGAAAAATTGTCATCATTCAATAGCTTGCTGATCTGAAGGCCGACAAGTAGCCTTCTTTGATTTTAGCATTTGAAATTTTAGGAAAAACCGCTAACAAATATTTAAATACTGCACCAGCCTTGACAAAGTTCTTAAAAATCCCCAATTTTATGTGCAGCGGCAGAAGAAGAACGTAATTTGGATCAAATAATGTTTTATTTGAAATGTTTTGTTTTCCTGGTAAATACTCAGTTCTTTTTGGCCACTTTGTTCTGACGTAATGACGACATGTAGCGCGACTATCCCATAGACAAAGGAAACAACAATATTTTGTGAAACCTTGCATAGCAGTCGACAAACCAATGACCTGAAACAGATTAATTTACAGTTATTTACAATGGTCTATACTATATATAAAAGAAATTTAAATCACACACCTTAATGTCTCCACAGATCTTCGTTTTATGATCGTTGCATTTGAGTAATGTCAAAATTTCAGTCATTGATTCGTAATTTTCCTCTGTATTAATGGCATGAGCAAGTGGTATGGATGGTTCTTCATTCCCATTATGCAAATCAAGAGCCTTTAAACTGTACTTAGAGTCATCAATAAATAACCTCCATTCAGTTATTTCATATGGCTGGTTCATTTTTTCAAATAATCCATCAACATCAGCACAGTATAGTATCGAGTGTTTCTTTTCAAAATATGCAGCCAATTCAAAGCTTCTAAAGGGTCCGCCAAATAACTTTTTTTTTTTTGAAAATGCTATAAGAAAAAACTGCTGAATATTATCTCAAATTTCTTTTTTTATTTGAAAGTTCAATCCTTCCGGTTAATAATGGAAAATAATTTCATTCAAATGGCTGCCTCGGCTGGCCATGCAGTAGCCTACACGATCGGTCCAATTTTTAAGCACATTATCGATTGTGTGCAGCTGTATTTCACCAATGGCTTCACGAATATTGTCCTTTAAAGCGTCAATTGTCTCTGGGTTGTTGGCGTAACACTTATCTTTGAGGGCGCCCCACAAATAATAGTCCAACGGTGTCAAATCGCAGCTCCGAGGTGGCCAAACGACATCAGCTCTGCGGCTGATAATGCGATTTTCAAAAACAGGGCGCAAAACATCGAATGTAGCTTCGGCTGTGTGGCACGTAGCGCCGTCCTGTTGAAACCAAATGTTGCCAATATCCTCCTCTTCAATTTTTGTGAACAAAAATTCGTTCAACATGGCCCGATAACGATCGCCATTGACTGTAACGGCCACTCCTTGCTCATTTTCGAAGAAAAATGGCCCAATTATGCCTCTGGACCAAAATCCGCACCAAACAGTGACTCGTTTTGGGTGTATCGGCTTTTCAATGTATGCGTGCGGGTTTTCTGTGCCCCAAATGCGACAATTTTGCTTGTTTACATACCCACCAAGATCAAAATGAGCTTCATCTGAAAAGATGATTTTTTTTGGCAAAATCGGCATCTTCTGTAAGTCGATCGCAGGCCCACTTAGCGAAGCGAAAACGCATTGGATGGTCAGTTGGCTTCAACTCCTGAACCAATTGTACTTTGTATGGCGTCATACCAAGGTCTTTATGCAAAATTCGTCTCAATGATGCCTCCGAAATGTTCAATTCTTGAGAACGACGGTGAATTGATGTTGATGGCGCTTCACGCACACTTTCTGCCACAGCAGCAATATTCTCGGGTGTACGCACTGTTTTTGGCTTTTCACGCTTTGGTTTATCGATGAGGATGCCAGTTTCTTTCACTTTTTTCGCAAGATAACGAACATACGGAGCTGACGGTGCTTCTCTTCTTCCAAAATCCGTACGCAATTTTCGCACACATTCTGCAACATTACCATGATTTTCATAGTAATGTCGCAATATTTCCCAGTGTTGTTCAAGCGTATACACAACCATATTCGTTCAACGGAAGGATAAAACTAATTATCTGTCAAATCAGACATCAGCTAAGTGTTACCATTCACGAAATAAGCACTAGTTGAAAAAAAAAAACGTTAGATGGCGGACCCTTTATCTCTATAGATTGTTACTTTTGTTTCAACTGCAAAATGTTTCCACTGCTGCATGCATGATTGGGCTAGTAATTCTGCGTCTTGCTTCATTATCATCATCAGCCTCATACAAACTACCGCTGCTGGTGAAAGATGTTTCGGACCCACTGCTCGTAGCACTGGGAATAACTGGTAATGGATCATTTGGTGGACGTTGAACTGGTTTGGGAACCGGGACATTCGCATAATTAATATTTTCTTAGATTTTTCATATTGAATCCAGCAACTTTTATTAAACAGAAATAACAATCGGTTTGGTGGTTACTTGACTCTCTCCAAAGTACTCGAATTGAAAAATCGAAATAGATTTTGCTACTTGACCACTTGTATAAAACAGTTCTGCAGTTATTGCAAAACATTGTCGGTATCCATGGTTTGTCCAAGTTTCTGACAGCAAACCCAAAATAATGTGAATATGCATATTTTAATGATTCTGATATTGCATATTCTTTTTTTTCCAACCAAATATTCACCACACTCAAAGCAAAAATAGCTTGAATCCGCTACTATTATGAAAACGCTACTATTATGAAAATTTAGAATGAATGTGGGCTTCTGTCAAATTAATAATTGTGAAATTGTAGTGTCAGTATTGACTGTTTTACAGTATTGCCAACATGCGATAAAAATGAACAAGAGGTAATAGCCCAATTCGAATTCAGCGCACCCAGATTAGTTAAAAACATGCTTCGTTTCTGCAGTCAATTTTTTTTTTTAAATTTGTAGAGCAGTGAAATTAAAGAAAACGTAAAATAACTTACGAATTAAAAAATACAAGAAAACTTCCGAGTACATGAAAGCATGTACCCAATGCGATACTTCTCTCCCCTCTAACTTTTAAACTGAGACTTTCAGAAAGTAAAATTTCGTAGTGTGAACCGGGACTAACTTTATACAAATGAAAACACCGCGATTGTCAGCTAACGATTCACCCTTCAAACTACTTAATCTCATGGTTAAAAAATTTGAAAAAATATGTAACTGATGTAATGAAATCACTAATACAGGAAAGTAAAGTATGAATGATAAACGAAGACATTTTAAATATGAACGAACGCGTTACAGGATTAAAAACGGCTGCCGATGATATTACAGCTCTAAAAGATGAAGTCGATTAGCTGAAGACACAGTTGCAACGGAAAGAAAATTCAATTGTAGTATCAGATCTTCGCACTAATGGTGTTCCATTACCGTAGTGAGTACGATTGTATGGTATACTATACTATTATATGTGAAACTTTAAATGTAAATTTTAATAATAAACATAAAAACCGTTCCCCAAATGCTGTGATAATGGTCAAATTGTTTTCACCTCATGATAAGCACTTTATTTTGAAATTTATTGCTAACTTTCATAAACGAAACAAAACACCTTTATTGTTAAATCACATAGCACATAGATTCTGATCGACTTTTTTTTATATAAACGAAAATATAACCTCATCGAATTATAAAACACTTGAGTCTGCGATGAGGCTTAAAAATGCAAAACAACTAAAGTCGGTTTTCACAATGCGTAGCATAGTCTATATAAGATTAAATAGTGATGACCAACCAGTACGCATTGGCAGCATGGATGATTAACTTTTTTTTTCCTTATGCGCTCCAACCAATAAATTTTGTTAAATTTCCCGAACATTTATCATTCATTTTATATATTTTCTTTCTTAAATATAACTCAATACATTATTATTTAATTTTTTTAGTTCTAGTTGAACATGTAAAATTATACTTTGCTAAGGTTGATAAAATCTCATATGAATATAATACTATTCAGTTCCAAAGATGTAACTTTTAGCATGATCCGTATACAATGTAAATAGCGTCCTGGTATTAAGTTGTATCATATAAACAATGAAAAACTAAATTGTTGAGTTTCGATATATGTATCTTTGAAAGCTGTGCTGTAGATATTGAACTTGTTCCCGATTCAATTATCGAGTTAATAGACTTCAGAATATATCGTTGTGATTGTGGTGGTGTGACTATATGTGTAAAAAGGAGATTGTTAGTAAAATTTGATGCAGGTACAAGTTAATTGATAGTCCAGGTAATTCCACTGATAATAAAATCGAATATTTATTCGTTGAGGATGTAGCCGATTGTCGTAAATTATTTTTAGGATACATATACAGGCCTAACTATGGAGTCAGTACACAATTTTTTTAATAAAACAATGGAAACGCGTACCCTTAAATATGATGACGTCATAATATGATATGAAGTCGATTGGTTTATCACTAACAAATTCTTCAATCGCAACGCATTTCACCTCTACAAGCAACACGCTATTGGATATATTTTTTTCAGAAACATTGATAAAGTTCTGTTATATGATCAGCTATCAGTTGCAGTATGTTTGTGATTATGTTACCTGCTATGATTTTAAGAATATAAATATTATATCATCTGAGCCATCAAATATTGATTGGAACTTTATTTATTACATGCTTTCAGTAGATAGTCAGCTGGATTTCTTAGAAAATAACCCTTGGATGTATTTAGGAAATCCGTCCCAATCAAAATCGCTAAACGGAAAGCTAAGAAACAGCCATGGTTTAATGTAGCAATTCAATCAGTAAACTTTCAAAATTCCCAAGTCACATATTGAATACTGTAAGGTACGGAGAGATGTAAATAGAATGATAAAATGTGCAAATTTAGAGTATTACTCTAGTCATTTATATCAGCTGTTGGATCTAAACAGACTTGGAAAGCTATACGTGAAATTGGTATTGGCAAATCATCGTATGTTGCAACCACCGGCTTAGATGTATAGGAAGGAAACGAGTCCTTTAAAAATCTCCTCAGTGTTCCTTCGAATATAAGCTTTTATGACCACTGTTCTGCTATTTCTGCTATTTATTTTCACTTTAACCGTAAATTAATCGGTTGTACTATATAGTTATCTCGCGATTAAATCAGATTCAGTTGGGGTTGAAAGCTATAATTCCGCTAATGTTAACATATATCACGTACATCTTCAATAATATTATCACTAAGAGTGTTTATTCCCAAAACTGGAAATATGCAAAAATCATACCCACTCCAAAATCAAACAGAAGATACCAACCAATTGCAATACTACCGTATTTGTCAAAAGTTTTTGAACGTTCAGTCCATGTTCAAATATGTAATTACGTCAATAATAATGGTTTTTTAACAAATAGGCAATCAGGATTTCGACACCAACACAACTGCGCAACAGTCCTTATTAATGTATGTATCTGAAGAAATACGTAGCACGTTTAATGTCATCATATTTATCATCCAGTCACCAATCTGTCTTTGCAAATAATAAAATTTCAAGTGCATTACCTCTTCTGAAAGTAGTTCCACAAGGATCGATACTGGGACTACTGCTATTTTCAATTTATATTAATGATTAGTGCGACATTTACAATACTGTAATGTTCACATGTATGCTGACGACGTACAACTTTATACTAGTAGTGATTCAAGAAACATAACGATTGTTTGGAAAGACTAAACATAGATCTGAAACACATTCATGACCTGGGCAAATGGAAATGGTTTGTGTGTCAACCCTGTAAAGAGAAGTCTTTAATAATGGTTAAGAAAACTTTGAAGTTGCCTTTTGAGCCGATTGTAGTGTTTAATGATAAAAAAATTGTGTCAATAGCCAAACAGGACTATAATTACACTGTGGAACAAATTCAGGTTAGCAAAAGTTAGGTCGATTCTGAGAGTGAGGGGTGAAAATAGAGGCTAAATTAGAAGACCCGTATCGCGGCGTTTGTTTATGTTAGTTCGAATTTTTTTTTAATCGACCTTTGAACTTTGCAGTCAAATGCCGATTTTCAGCATATTGTTTATATGGTTTTTTGGCTATAACTCGTCGACAAATTGATATTTTTTCAATCTGTAAAAGCCAAATTATTGCTAGAGCAACAATTGCCTGTGCAACAATTAAATCTTTATAAAAAATTGATTTAGAAAATTTTTGTGGTGCTTATGAAGCAAAATGTTGGAAAAATTATTTTTTTCATGCTTTTTGAAAATATTTTCCACAAAACTAAGTCTTTTTTGCTTTTTGTTTGATCTATAATATGCTTCTCAGTTTCTTCAATAAATTTCATTTCAAAAGAGAATGGTCTTAGTCGATAAAGCCTGGTTTTGACTATGTCATTTCCAATGGCAATTGTTATCAATTATTGTCATTTATATGAAAACGGACTGTAAAGTCTTGTCATTTGCAACCCCTGGGAACATTTGACATCTGAAATGAAATTGCCAACATGTTGGTAATTTGTTTTTGTATGACAGCCGGACCTTTTGTTAGTTTATAAGTTCTAATACAAACGTAATTAATAGCAAATTTCCAGATGTCAGTTGAGGCAACTGTTTGTTGTCACTTTATATGACATAGTGAAAACCAGGCATAATTTGCGTTAAAAATCCCAAAACCATTAAATAAATAGCGATTGAGGTAGAAGTAATTAAAAAGGGAAGTTCCAAGAATTAGGAATTAGTAAAACAACTTTTTTGTTTTCAACCACCGCACAGGTAGCGATTTTTATTTATTTCGTACAAGCGAACTAATTTCAAAAATGAAGGTTCAGTTAAGACTCGAAACTCAGCCGAAACTGATGTCTTTTAATTTTCGCTCGGTCGTGATAAAATTCGCTATAAATTTTTTTGGAACTTATTTCATTTTGTAAGTGATTTAAGTTAAGTGCATCGATTTCATAAAAATAACAAAAAAAAAAAAACATTGTATAATATATATTGTATTAAAAATGTCGGAACCAAAATGTAAAATGGACCATTTTTGTTATGTTTGTGGACGTTTCATAGCAAGCGATGAAAAATGTGGCAGTGCGAGTGATTTTTTCTTTGGAAGCTTATAAACAATATTTCTCGCAAGAGTTTATCACTGACGTAAACTATGCCCCTAAAAAAGTTTGCTTTAATTGCTATTCAACTCTTATGCAATGGAAAAGTGAAAAGAAGAAGGCTATGCTTTTTGGTATACCAATGATGTGGTTAGATAACAGCCCGCATCAAGAAGAAAATTGCTATGGATATATCAACTACCATAAAACTTTGAATAGAAGGAAAGCAAAGAATAAAACTTATGTAGCAGTGCCAAGTGTCCAATTACCATTACCGCACTCAGAATTCGTTCCAGTACAAACATACCGAAATATTGATCTTCAAACAGATATCAGTACTACAACCGCCGCTGATACATCCATGGATTTCTTCTCAGAATACGACCCTGGTGAAGGTACATCTAATGAAACATCAAAGGACCCACTGCTAGTCACACAAAACCAATTGGATGGAATTGTTGCAAATTTGTGTTTGACTCAGAAAAAATCAGAACTACTGGCTTCATTTTTGAAAGGAAATAATTTGCTGGCGAAAGCTACCAAAGTAACAGAATACCGAAAACGCCAAAAAGAGTTAGAAAAGTTCTTCAATGTGAATGATGCAAAAAATTTCGCTTATTGCAACGATATTGAAAAGTTAAAGGAGACGGTAGGGTTAACCTATAAAAAAGATGATTGGCGTTTGTTCATCGATAGTTCACTAATCAGCTTAAAAGTTGATGATGACCAAGATATTAGAGAGAGCAGTGATGTTGATCCACAGCCGCCTGCTAAACAGGCCACTGGCCAAATCATTAATTTAATTTATTTAATTTTTTTACTTAAAACTTTTCATAACTAACATTTAAAAAATATATTTTTTTTCCATATTTTTATAACTTCTTTTTCAATGTTTCTTCAAAACCAACACTGAACAAAATTGATACATAAAAAATGAGAAGTAAATTAATATTAAGCTGGAAAACGCAAGTTTTGTATTATGATTGTTTTCTTTTCAAATGAAATTTATTGAAGAAACTGAGAAGCATATTATAGATCAAACAGAAAGCAAAAAAGACTTAGTTTTGTGGAAAATATTTTCAAAAAAAAATAATGTTTCCAACATTTTGCTTCATAAGCACCACACAAATTTTCTAAATTAATTTTTAAAAAAATTTTAATTGTTGCACAGGTCTCTAGCAATAATTTGGCTTTTACAATTTGAAAAATATCAATTAGTCGACGAGTTATAGCCAAAAAACCATATAACCAATATGCTGAAAATCGGCATTTGACCGCAAAGTTCGAAGGTCGATTAAAAAAAAAAAATCGAACTAACATAAACAAACGCCACGATGCGGGTCTTCTAATTTAGCCTCTATTTTCACCCCTCACTCTCAGAATCGACCTAACTTTTGCTAACCTGAATTTGTTCCACAGTGTTATTTTATAGTTAAAAAGTTATTACATAATGAAAGTTGAAACAAATTCATATCAAAAGAAAATATGTTTTAAACCTTAATAAATACTAGCAGATTCCAGCCCTCGAAATTCGAGTGCAAGTTCTAGGAAATTTTATTTTTTCCTTAAATAAAGATCCTAAAGGTATGCTAATCAATTATAGCCAATTCACAAATCAACACAAAAAAAAAACAAGTAAGAAAATTATAGTCGGTCTATACCGACTATACGATACCCTATACCATGCGTTTAGAGACCCTATCTCTCAGGCCTAACTAACTGGATATAGAAAATAAGCAAAAGCCAAATTTGAGTTTGATTTTTATTAATTTTTTCGGCTACAGATATGAAAAAGTTCATATCGGATGCTATATCTATATGGGGACTAGGCCCAAAAATGGACCGATCCTGACCATGTTTGGTAAAGTCTCTTGTATTTTGCAAAAATATATACAAACAAAATTTGAGAAGAATCAGAGCAATATTTTTGTTTTTTGATAGATTTAAGTGAAGATCGGGAAGTAGCTCTATATGGGGCCTATGACTAAGAGTTTTACAATAGGGATCATATTTGGACTACTGATTAATGGATGTAAGGTATACATACAAACCCAATTTGACTAAGATTTGTATGATAATTTGGATCTTATGGCAATTTATGTCGATTTCAAAGGGGTCATTTGTATGGGGGCTAGGTCTGAACATGGACGGATTCTAACCAATTTCAATAGCTTTCATCCTATGGCCGATAAAAGCTGACAGACATAATTTCGTCAAAATATATTCATATTTGCGACCTGCAGTTTGATTACAAGGCTTACATAGACACACAGACGGACGGACGAACATCGTTAAATCGAATCAGATAGTGATTCTGATTCGATCGGTATAATTAAAGATGGGTGTAGGTTAAATATTTTTGGTTGTTACAAACAGCAGCACAAAGTCATTATACCCAAACCACATAGTGGTATAGGGTATAAAAAGAAGAAGAATACGAATTTAGTATTAAGTTTGAATTTGTGCTGTCTTAAAATTTTGAATAGAAAATAAAACATTTAATTGCTTCTACTAATGTGTTTAAAAAGTGATTGTTTAAAAAAATCTATATTTCCTTGTAATTAATTTACAATTTGTGGGTAAAGTATTTCAAACTAAAATGGGTTTAACCAAAAACAAAAAAAAAAAAGAGAATAAACAGTTGTTATTTAGGTGGTTGTATCTAGTAACATTAGAAATTTATTAAATCGATAAACAAAATTTTTGAGGAACAAAAATTTGATTTTATTGCCTATTGACAAATAGATATAGAGGGGCACGTACGAATTGGGCGGACATACCTTCCTCGTCTAAGAAAGTGATTCAGAGTTGAGCAGTATATGAAATAGTTGGGTTAGTTCATAATAGTTAGATGAGTATCACATTATAAAGATTTCAAAAGAATTATTAAATAACGACTCGTATTAATATCTTTATGTTGGTATTTTTCATTTCGCATTATGTGCTATTATTTTAATGGCAACTGCGCGTATTTGAGCATATTTATTTGTACTTTAGCAAGTATTTTAATTTTTTTTGTTCTATTGAAAGATTTTGTTTTGTTATTGTTAAAAAATTAACAATACACACATGAAATCATTCTACATTTTCAATATTATAAAAGCCGAACAAGTTAAAATGTCTATTGAAGAATATACTCGTACATATGTATACATTTGCTTTTAATATTAAACATGGCTTCATAGAATGTTTTCGTTTTCAATATATTTGCTAAAACAATTTTTTTTCTTTGGAGAATTCAATAAATATTTTTCAAATTTATTGCATAAAATTACTGATATTTTTCATTCAATCATTTCTTTGTAATTAAAAAAGTAATTATTTATTATTATTTATTAATAGATTTTCCAGTTGTATGTACATATTCATTAATTTACAATATTTTGTATCTATATTTGGCATAACTTAATGTTGTGAGCCAGATTGGCACTATTCTAGTTATACTTATAATTTTTTATTATTTAATACATTTGAAATTATTTTAATGTATTATATAAAAAGGAAAAAAGATTTTTACAAACAGAAATGGATATTTTTATAATATGGAGACTACTTATATATCAAATTCATTCATTATTAATTTTCGATATTTTAAAGATAATTCTAGGTATTTATACAATGCGTAGAAATTAGTTCCATTTAAAATGTTCAGTACGTCGTTCATACTAAGTTGGATTTTACCAAATAGTCTTAATTTTAGATCTTTGTAAATTGGGCAAACACCTACAAAGTGGTAGGTATTCTCCGATGCATTTAAATTACAGATTGTGCAGATACTATTTGTGTTGTTCCTGAAGGATCTTGCATTTAAGTCAAGTAGACCCCCTCTGACTTTTATTATCATACTAGTGATGCGAGATGAAAAATTCATATCAAGTGAAGGTGTAACATTATAGTTTAATTGACAATAAAGATCATGGCTTAGTGAGTTCGTTGCGTTTAATACATTTTCTTCACGCTCTTTTATTTCTACTAAACTTATTATCGAATTCCATTGTGTGCATAGTCGCTGATTAGTATTATAAGGCGTAAAATTAAGGCGTTGACAAAGATTTGACCACTCATTTGCCCAGTAGATGTTTTTATTTATAATTTCCTTAGCAAGAATACGTGGCAATCTGTGTTGATTCATATTTAATACGTTATTTATGTAGGAAAAATGCAGCTTTAAAGTAAAGAGATATAAAGAATTTAAACCAGTTTCTAGATAGATCATATAATTTGGAGTTGTAGTTGGTAAATACAGCATTTTTTTAATTAAAAAAACGAAACAGCTTTTCCACGTTGTGTTGATTGCCAATTTTGATGCAGCCAATTTGTTTTTTAAATATATCTTGAAAGACAAGTTATACGTGATATCTACACCAAGGTATATATAACTGTTTACGATCTCTATGTTTTCATCTCCAAAATGCCAATTCAGGAGTTTGGAGATTCTTGTGCCCGACCTAAACACCATTATTTTAGATTTATTTAAATTAACTTTTAAGCACCACAGTTGGCAGTAACTATATAATACATCAATCATGCTTTGTAGTTCTGTTGGCGATTCCGGTAAGATAACAATATCGTCGGCATAAAGCAGGATTTTCACTGTAGTATCAGCAACATTTACACCACCAGGGAGTGCATCAACTAGATCATTTATATATAATGAAAATAGCACCGGGCTTAATATGCACCCCCTGTTTTACACCTATATCAACAGAAAATGGTTTAGAGAAAGTGCTGCCATCCCAAATACGGCTTGTATTATTTTCATAGGCGTTCTGTAAAATTCTGATTGTTTTTGATGACATTCCCATGCATGAGAGTTTATAAAATAGATTATTCCTAGGAATTGTATCAAAAGCAAAAGAGAAGTCAACAAAGAAGGCATATGTATTTTTACCATTCAATTTGTTTAGATTTACAATGTTTACCAAGTTAAAGATATTATCTACAGTGGAGTATTTTTTTCTGAAACCCGCCTGATATTCATTCAGTATTTTGTTGTTATCTAACCATTCAGTTATTCTATTTAATAAAATTGTGTTGAAAATTTTGCATGTAGCATCAATAAGCGACAAGCCACGGTAGTTTTCTGGACGAAATGGATCTCCTTTTTTAAAAAGTGGAATCATTATAGAGCTACGAAAGCTTGATGGTATTTTTTCCTGGAGAAATGTTATGTTAAAGACTGATAATATTTCGCTAACAAAGCATTCTGGAGCAAATTTATAAAATTCGTAGCTAATACCATCTTGACCTGGAGCTTTATTATGCTTTAAATTTTTAATAACGGACGATAATTCACAGTATTCTATAGAAGAATCTAAAAATGGATCGGTGAAATATGGCATGCACCTGTTTACTTAATGATTATTTTCCGTGGTTTGTAACATAGAACTAAAGTGAGTTAGGAACTCATCTGCTTTTAAGTTACCTCTGACCAAGTGCTTATAAGATTTCAGTGAGTTTGATAGTTTCCACCAGTCACTACTGCACTTTGTTATTAATTACAAATTATTAATATACAAATCTAGTTTTTTATTATTACATAGTTTTAGGTATTTAGCCCGACATGTAAAATAAAGTGTTTTGTTTATGGTTGTATGATTTTTTCTGTATAATTTGAACCTTTTTAACATTTGTTTCCGTGGGCGAGCACATTGCCAGTCAAACCATTTTTGCTTTGGTTCAAAAAATGGTTTATTCACTTTTAATATTGCAGCTTGCTTTATTTTAGTCGTTGCTGTAGACACCAAATTATCTACCGAAACGTTTGATTGAAGATGAACATTAGTAGAGAGCGAACAAAGAATATCGACATATTTAAGCATGTGTTTGTCATTCCAACGCAATCTATGGAGGGAGTCTTTTACATTTGTCTCAGCATTAGAATTCAAAGATTTGATTTTTATACATAATGGCATATGATCGGAGTAAGGTTTGGATGCAACTGAAAAATCATCAACATATTGCAGAAGACTATGCGAACAGATGCAATAATCAATGACCGAACTACCCATAATACCGCAGAAGGTGTATTCACCATGAGCATCGTTACCTGTCCTTCCGTTAAGGACAATACCACCAATATCGTCAATCAACTCCATGAGTTTTTTACCTTGTGTATTAAAAGTATTATCTTTTGAACATCTATATTCCCGAATGTTTGGTAAATCTTTTATAAAGTTTGAGTCCAAAATCTGTTCATTTGAAATTCTAGCGTTTAAATCGCCCACGATGCAGAAATCTGTACGTTTTAGTTCTTGCATAAATTCTTCAAATTTTTGTAAGTCTGAATACCAATTTGTACAATTTAAATACCTTGGAATTGCATAAAACAAGCGCCCTTCCAATTTCGCAGTTAAAACTGTATTGTTGTAGATATTTAAAAATTTTAAAGTATATATTTTTTGTAGATCTTTTTTGAAACCAAACAAGCAGCCACCACTTGCACGACCCACTCTATGAATTTTCTTTGCTGCAATCCAATGAAGACTGTAATTTTTAAAATGCGATGAGAAAAGATGTTGCTTATCTGCTACTACGTGCCTTTCAAAAAGAAAAAATACATCAAATTTATTTATGTAAGATACAAAGTTTCCAAAGTTTATTGATTTAGCAAGATTGGCTACATTATATGATAATAAAGAGAGGGTATTAAATTGCTATTGTGCTGAAAAAGTTCCTATTTGGCTGCCACCATCTTTGTGACCCTCATTGACACCTACTCCTAACGGGTAGTTGCATTCTGTCAACAGTTTGGACAAAATTTCAGCATTATAATTAGAATTTGCTATGACTTTACCATTGGACCATGTATATTTATTATTGTTTATAAAAATACAATTTTCTCCAAGTCTTACTTTAACGTTTTTCTTATTTTTGGTTATTTTCTTGCTTATCTGACGCAAATTATAACGTACGTTCTGCTCTTCTTCCGTATAATCTTTTTGTATGTATATCGGTAGACCCTTTAATTTCTTTTTAGCAGCAGTAACATTGTAGGCCTGCATACTAGTCTCCAACGTAAAACAATATGATTTACCCCCAGCTATAATACGGGTTGACATAATATTACTGTACACCTTAAGTACATCAGTGCATATTTTTAAAAATTCATGTTTAGCTGCATTTGTACTCCCACCACTTAAACCAGTAACAATAACATTTGTCGACCGAGACTTGCGATCAATAAACTCTAGTCTGGATGATAATTTTTTTATGTCGTTTTTTAATTTAAAATTTTCCACCTTTAATTCTTCAATATCCGATTTAAGTTCGATTAAATCAGATTTTCTAGTGACATCTTTCAATTTATCGTCTAAAAGGGAACATAATTTTTCCCAAGAGAAAACATCTTGAGAGCTGTTTTGGTTTGAGTTTTGCATATTTTTACAAGATAAAAATTTTTTATGGTTGTTTTCCTCAGTGTACTCTGGCGATGTGGATTGTATTGTTCTCTTATTACTCATTTGTTTTTAAAGCATACGTTCAGGCATACCTGTATAAACAGCAAAGGCAACACTTTTTTTCTGAAGCAGCTGATAAGTTAAAACAAACGGCAAACGACGATATAAATACAGCCAACAAAAATGATGTACAAACTAGAAATTGGAAATTTATAGAGATCCGCACGAACCACCAACTACTCATGAATATGACCACCAAGATTCGTTTTATAACAAGTTCATTACAAACCAAGATCCACCTCTTCAGTAATCGCAACAAACTGGCCGTGAGACACCAATACCAAAACACCAGTGATAACCGAGAGGATCATGTATATTAAGTCAATACCGCTGCAACACTCCATTGTTCAACCACTCCGAGCACCAAAATAACTCACTTGCAGACAGTTTTTGTATATTTTAAGACTATGATCTTTAATGTTTGTAAAATATAATTTAAAGTTAAGATATAAAATTGCACTTTTTGACACTTAAAGCCCAGGGTTGCCAAGTAAAAAGTAATATAAACTATCGAAAACAAAACATTGCGATTCAAAAAATCTTTTTTAGGTTAGAACTGATAAATATTGATTTAATATAATTTACAATCCACGGAAATAATCGAAATTGAATTGATAGATAATATTGAAAAATAATCATGGAACTCATAGCACAACACTGACATTTGCAAAATCGATCTGGCCTATAAAAATATACACATAAAAACTAAAAGGAGTAATATAGATACAAAAAAACTATACTATAACTTAACTAAGTTTATAGTAAGTATAGTTTACAACGTCAAAGTTGTTTTGACCAAGTAAATATTTTATTTGTAAAAAAATAAAAAATATTTTAAATATAATATTGTTTGAATGTACACTGCGTTTAATTGAATATGACAAAAACACCTAAATTAATTAATACTCCTATGAACTACGTTCACAATTTTTCCGTTTTACGTAAATACGTGCATATGTTGACTGCTGGAAACTCGTGAGCATACGATATATAGTTGCTCATGCGAAAAGCATTGTGTTTCCTAGTATAAACCGCCGATTTTTAATGCTTTATATCTAATTTACTGTAATGGTAAATGCTAACTTGACTGGGAATTGCAGGTATTTGAATTGAAATGGTAAATCTGCTGGTATGAAGGGCACTCGTGGAATGAAAGCATCTTCTTCTTTTGCTGAGTCTGTTAATATAAACACTCCGATTAGATTTGGTAATTAAGAATAACTGCAACTTCAACATTAAGTACTAATTTGTGTGGTGGTACGCTCGACAACTCAATTGAATTGAGAAACTCAGGGGTATGTAGCGCATTGCTCTTCCGACATAACGGTATCAACGGATTTGTATACTGTGGAGATGCCGGAAATTTTACACACGATTTGACTATTAATACGATCCATGGATATGTTTTTTGATGCTGACAGTGCTCTTTCGCATAACCAGGTTAATTTCTGTATAGACTGCGGATAGAAGTTGTTCTGCAGAGGACACCAAATTGCAGAACGCTGGTTTAAATGCTATTTCTTCATTGATATCTTTAACCACTTTACCATTTCCAATTTTTAGTAAATCTGTTGCATGTGTTCCAGCAGTGGAATCATTAAACAGGTGCGCTCGCAGATTGGTGGAAAGGCTTAATCTAGAAACTTGGTTCCAAATTAATTTCATCAGCCGCTGTTCATCTTGGAAGGACAGGCAGTTTTTGGGGAAATCTTCTACAAGAAGCACCACCAAACCGCCCAGAAGTGCCTCGCGATTGCGGATGTCCTGCAAACTTCGAGTTAAGCCTGAATTGCACGCTTGTGAGACATGGTGCACTCGTTCCATACCAGTAATTTGCATTTTCGTAGAGAAACTCCCAAACTGCTATTTTTACGTATGATGCAAGTGGGGGCCTCGCTCTGGGGTAATTTGAGAACAAAGTGTACGAAGATGTGCCGCAATCCTTGAATAAGCTACTGTAATGGCGATGTTGGAGAATTTACGGATGTATTCCAAAAAAAGGAATATTTTCCTTGTGCCACCAGGAGCATTCGAGAAAAAAAGAGCTCCTTCATCTCTACTGATCTGCTTTTATTATCTTTTCTGCATTAGTTGCAGTGAGGCTGCTATTGGCAACTCATGTGCCACGTTTTGTAATCTAACTGACCGCGGAATACAAAATTGGCCTATTTCTTTCTCCACTATCGATATCAATTTGTCCTCAATAATAAATAGGTTCTAAGTGTCATCGTAAAATGTAGCATCAGAATAAATTATTTGTCTTCTACGAAAAGTGTCTTCAGACAAATCATTCCTGTAATCCTGCCAGAGTTCCAAAGGTTTCGATAACCCACACATACCAATTAAAATTCAAAAAAGCTCCCTCAGTTTCCATGGAGAGTAACATAGGTCCCAGTGTGTGTTTCGAAATCCCGGCTGTTAATGGTTTTCAAATCTGTAAAACACTTTGGTCCATTTACAACGTTTCGAGTTGAAGTAAGTTCTCTTAATATTTTCAATTCGATTCAATTGCTTTATTTATACAATATTATTATGTATATTAATTTGTCAGCATTTCTTAAAGAGTTTACGATTTTATTATTTTCTACTTAGATATATGTATGTATAATTTTCAAAAAACCTTTGTGAATTTTTTTTTTGATTTTATATAAAAAAAAAGAAAGAAAAGGGACAAGGGATAAAATTTTGATGGGACAAGCTCATTGATGTGAGTAAAATCAAAGTTCATACATCTGTAATTAAAGTAGTTTGTGAGTCGTTGGATTTTAATATTTACAAGTTCAACGTTTTCTAATGTGTGCAGGCGTTGTGTGGAGTAATTGCAAGGCAAATTGTGTATCATTTTTAACAGTTTATTTTGTGCAATCTGTAGTTTCTTTGCGTAAAATTGCGCTGCAGTCCACCAAATTGCGGCATCAAAACACATTTGTTGCGTGGAATATTGATTTAAGTATTAAACTTTTATTTTGAACGTTGAGCTTGGATTTTCTGTTAATTAACGGGTACAACAATCTTGTTAGAGTGTAGACTTTATCAATTACATATGGGATATGATATTTAAATTTGAGCTTATGATCCAATACTACACCTAAAAACTTCACCTTCTCCATCCAGGGAACTGTTAATTATTGAAGGATATTTGATGTTACGCTAAATAACATGGTTTAAACCTGGATTAACGAAAATTTTATATATCGTAAAGTATGCACAAACTTCAGCTAGAGCTGGTTGCAAGTTCGATAACACGTCAATTGCAAATACTTCATCTGCAGATATGGAAGTTACACAGCCATCTAATGATAGAAAGTCCGCTGAATATAAATTATATGATAATGGTGAAAGACATGAGCCCTGTGGACAACCTGCTAATAGTTCTGTTTGTGTTGAATGATTAGGACCCATGAAAACACTAAAAATGCGCTCAGAGAGAAAACTGCGTACTAATTTAATTAATGCTGGGTGGAGTTTAATTTTATCTTCATCATAAATAAGACCATTATGCCAAACCGAGTTAAAAGCAGCATTAATATCTAATAATACCATACCAGTAGATTTTCCATGTCTAAAATTTGAGTTTACAAGGTTTCGAATTCGAACAAGTGGCTGAACACTATTATGTTCTTAACGTAAGATGAATTGTTGAGTTGGTAATACATGTTGTGTTCAATAAATTGATTAATTTTTTTCTTAATCACTTTTCCTCAAATTTTGCTTAAGGAAGGTAAAAATATTATCGGCCTATAGGAAAGTGGACAATCGGCAGGCTTATTTGGTATCCTTATCGGCACAACTTTTGAATGTTTCCATATATTAGGGAAATATCGCAGTCGTAAGCATGAGTTTATAATCCTCAATCCTCTTATTGGCAATGATTTTAAGCATTTATTAGTTATTCCATCAGCACCAGGACTTTTTTCGACTTGAGTCTCTTTATTATGGATGATATTTTGTCTGTTGTAACTAATATATCGCCATCAGCACCAGCTGAGGTGGCTCCAAGGAGATTAAGAGCATTGTTTACATCAGTTGTAGTTGATGGATCGCTAAGACCTGAT
This sequence comes from Cordilura impudica, assembly GCA_963682025.1. Lineage (NCBI taxonomy): Eukaryota > Metazoa > Arthropoda > Insecta > Diptera > Scathophagidae > Cordilura > Cordilura impudica. The sequence continues at coordinate 108,686,461 of OY821521.1, forward strand.
GACATTGAATGGTTCGAAATAAATACTTGGGCCAGTATTTCACATTTTTCTTGCTGTTTGTTGTACGTTTCATTATTATATTTCAATATTGGGATATTGAAGACGTTTTCTTTAATATTTTTGAAATGTTTCAAAAAGCGAAAGAACCTTTTTCAAGAGTAGCCAGCTTATTATTCCAGGAACTATTTTTAAATTTTTTATACTCTTCTGATATTCTATAATTATACTCCTATGTACGAATATGATCAGAAACAACTCTGTATCTTTTCCAATTTCTTCTATATACATTTCTGATTTGAATCATATCTTTTATGCGTTGTGGTAAATTTATAGTAGAATAGCTGTTTTCTTTCTAGGAACACTATAATTCACAGCAGTTAAAATTGTGTCAGTAAATGACATAATCATAGTATCTATTTCTTCACCGTTAGAAGGATTTCCTTGAGGCATATCTAGACCAATTTGCTTTTTTAAAATCATACGTTTTGTGAATAGGGTGAAAATCACTACTTATATTTAATTTGACAGGAAGAGCCTAGATCATTTATAGCATAGGCTGATGTAAATCTACTATCTAAATTTGTTAAACAAAAGTGTAAGGTAGAAGCTTGCCTTCATGGATCAGATGCAATATAAGTTTTTTCACTTGGATAAAATATGTAAAAGTTGTCAGAGTCAAGTGCTTCGCAAGGAAGATATCCCCAACAGTTTGATCGTTGGCAGCCCCATAGACTTTGTCTAATGTTAAAATCGAACTGCATTTTTTTGATGTTATCTCTGCCTGCAGAGTCACCAGAAAAATAGCAAGAGAAAATGTTTATATAGTCTCAATTTTATGTACGAATCTTAATGCCGATATTTTCAATGAGAAATGTATTTAAAGGTGGTAAGAGTATATGTTCCATATTTTCCTAATCAAAACGATAATCAAACTATAACAATAAAACTCTCTGTGTGTGATTGAAATAGTATTATTATTTCTACTTAGTAGAAAATTGAAAAGTTCTTCTTTTTTGTTTCGGATGCCTCTGGCATTCCATGTTACTATATTTATGTTATAATATAAAAATTTACATGCGAGTGATGTAATCACTTGGAATTGATCGGATTTACTTTTACATCTCTTTAGGTTAAGATTAATTCAAGAGTGAGGTTTTTAATTTCTTCAACAGAAAATAAATCGCTGTTGTTGTTTCGATAATTCCATTCTCGCTTATCATTAGTATTACCTTGAAACAGACTATTTGGGAAATCTGTATTGTATTTGGTATTGTTGACGTTAATAAAGCGGATATTGTATTTAAGAGATTTAGGGCCATTATTACAACTTGCCAATAGCTAAAGTTAGGATGTTATCGGGCAGATTATTAGTTTTTCGTTATTACAACTATACTTTAAGCTAAAAGTGACCAATAAGCTAAAGGGAAGATATTGTTGCCTTTAACTTTTAACGTGAGGTTTATGTATTTAATGTTGCCACATTTTCTGATCTATGAAGAAGAAATTCACCCAATTTAGTTTTGGAAATAAATTTATTTGCATATATGTATTTAAATATATGCTTGTATATTTTTTAAAAAGTTTTATTACACATTTACAACAATTATGCAACTTATAATAAAGGTTTTTAGTTTTTATTCTATTGTTTGTTTGCGAACAAATAAAGGAACGTTGCCACTACGTATTTTATAAAGCAATTCATTTGGTCAAAGTTGTAATAACGAAAAGAAGTTAAAGGTAACTTTATTGCTCACTTTAGCTAAAGTTACCTTTAACTGATAATGTTGTCGCATTTGTTGGAACTTGGCTTTATTTGGGTAATCAGGTGATAGAGATTCGTGCGATTCTTTACAGTTAGCGCACATAATTACGTCAGACGTACATTCTGAGGTTTTGTGATTTCCTGCACAATTTGCACAAAAAGTTTTTACTTTACAGTGATTGGAGCCATGACCAAACATTTGGCAATTGTGACACTGAGTTATTTTAGAAGATCGATTTCTTTGGAATTCCTGTTTAACTTTGATATACTCGTAATCAATAATAGAGTAATTTTGTCTTAGCTCCTTAATGGTTATTGACTTTCTTTGAAAGTATACTATATATATTGATTGCTCATTATGAAGACCACCTTTTATAACTAACTTTATATCTAAGCATACTAGATTCATATCATTCAGTTTATTTTTAATTTTAACTGGATCAAACTGATCGAGACCTAGAAGAACTGCTTTATATGGTTTTTCATTTTTAGCTCCATATGTAAAATATTCGTATTTAGATTCAAAATTTTTGCATATTAATTCATAGTCTTCTTTATTATTTCAGAACAGTTTGAGGACGATTGAAATTTTTCGGATTGAGAAATCCGATATTTTTAAATTAATATGAATCATGAATTTCTAGTCTTACATTTTAATATTGTTATAGGAGGTATATGAATTTTTTTTGATTTATTTCTTATTACTAGCAGATTCCAGCGCTCGATATTCGAGTGCAATTTCTAAGCAACTTTCAACTTAGCCAATACACAAACCAACACTTTTTTGGTTTATTATTATTGTGAACGAAGATGACAAACTCATTAAAAAACACATTAACAAATTTAATAAACACAGACGTAGCATATGTATAATTTTATGTATGTGTGAGTAACTTTAAATGCAATTTACTCAAAACAAATGAAAAAAATTAAAAAACTGTAAATCTGGTGAACAGCTAATATACGTTTGGTCAAAAGCGATATAAAATGGTAGAATATAAAATCGGTAACAAAAAATCGCCTAGCCTTTTAATATTTATTATTATTATTATTATTTCACTTTCATCATCTTCAATTGTTTGAAGTGGTACAAAAAAATTACTGTTTGAAACAGAATTATGTTGTTGTTTGTGTTTTTTATTCATTATGTTATAGTAACATTTTCAACATAAGAACGTTTAATATTGTTATTTTATTTTGTTGTTTTTTTTTCAATTGTTAGTATTGGGATTAACTAATCACTTTCAAGTCACTAATCCGTTAGTTTTTAACAAAAGTGTTGATTGATGTTGATTGTAACTAATAAGCACAATTAGGTCTGTTTATGATCGCGGTCAGCCAAAGACTGACTCTCTCTATTAATATTTAAATTATCATTGAACTAAATGTGTTGTAAACGAATCAAATATGAATGCTTTTACAGAAGTAGTAGTAGTAACCTTGAGATCATGTACACCAAGTAAATTCTGGTTGCCAAAGATTTAAATGGTGAAATGCTTGTGTGCAAGAACAAAGTAATACCTTTGGAAAAAAATTAATTTAAAAAAATGTATTTTAATTGTGTGTCACATCTAATCAAGACCTTGTATGGCACAGTATTCTTTTAAAAGGCAGTACATGTGTGCGAAATTTGTTCAATAGTTTTGGTGTGGTTGCGTGAAAAAAGGTTTAATAATGGTACACAAAGTGGGCGTAAGAGGGGGCATGGCATCCAATTAAAATCTAGTATAGCCTATAGTTCCTTCTAGAAAAAGCACTATCCGTGTGCCAAATTTAATGTGATTCCGTTCAGTAGTTTTGGCGTGAAAACGTAACAAACATGCCACTTTTATTATATATGTATATAGGGATGCAATAATAAATGCATTATTGCATTAATAATCAAAAATTTTGTTGATTCTATTTCATTTTCAAATATTTTAGAATTTCTTTAATGAACATTTTTAAATCGCATCTAATAATTGAATTTTTTCTTTTATATATCTGAAACGTAAAAACGCATATTTACCTAAGTGTGAATTTGTAGTTCCATTGTATTGTTATTGATGTTTTGTATTTTTCTAATTTCTCGTGGGAGAACTTAAAAAGGATAAAAAAGTGTGCATATTTATTCCATGTGTCATGACGTAGATTTGTTAAATTTCTCTTCTTCTATTCGAGCTTTCATTTCATTTCAACTCATTCGATATTCATAATACACTCTTTGTGTATATAAACCCCATGTTTTGTTTCACATGCAATCACCATCGACATCTCGGATACTGAATGTTTTCATATTTGACAATTTTAACGACAATCGAATACAAAGCCAGATAAACAGATTTCAAAAGAATAAATGAAAATTGAATGTATGCATATAAAAGTTAACGCTTGAATACAAGTAAATAAATGATTGGATTTGCTTAAACAGCAATTTCCTAAAACAGAACATATTGAAAACTTTAAGTAAATTTTCACTGGTTTTAGCGTTAAAATCAAATTAAAGTTTGCATTGCCTACTATTTCTGCAGCTATTCTTGTTTCTTTTTAAACAAATCAAATGTGCCGGAGTCATATTTCCAATAAAACCCTGGTTTCCTTTACGTGTATTGTGAAATTAGCTCACATGGGATAAGCTGTTGCCTCTCTTGTCCATACGGTCACAATTAAGTGCTTTGTAACATTCGTTAAATTTAATTGCAATTAATGTTAGAAGTAATTATTATTAGAAATATAAGGAGATACGCTCTGATATAAATCTAATATTTATTTTAAAAAAATTATTGCTAGGATTGGAGACATACATCTATAAATTAATTTATTTATTAAATTTTCAATTTTAAAAGTCCTTTTTATGCTTTTGGATCCATACATTAGTCGATCGGAAACTCTGTTGAGTCACAATTTCTAATGTTAGAGACTGACATCATCAATATGATGACTGATTGATACAGCTTATTCATTTATAAAATTTTGCAACCTTCTCTTTTTCATTTACTACTTTTTTCGCTTTGGTTTTTAGTATGGAACATACAAATCTACAAACACACATTTATTGAACTTTTATATTTTGGGTTTGAAAAAGTAAAAGAACATTCCTGCAAGAATAAGTAAAATAACACCTATACCCCTTAATAATGAGTAATTGGGGTTTTACACTTTTTATTTTGTTTTTCATATTTTCATTTTTATTTATCTTTATTTATTTCGGTTTGCGTGCTACAAGCATAGCTTGGGAGTTTGTAGCCATTATAACACTTTTTTTTTTTCATTTTCTTAAGTTGGAAAATGGACCAATTATGAAAAAACGTTAATATCCTACGTATTTATCGATAAATTATATGTTTATATGTTTTCTTCTGAAATTGACATATCCAGCAAAAAAATGTTGCCGATGGTGCCAATTAATCGAATGTTTTTTGGTAAAAAAAGCAGGCAATAAAGTTTCTTTGTTTACATTTTATATTCTAAAAAACAATAAAATCCTACTAAAATGGTTGTGGATTAAGCATTCAAATATTTTAGTAGGAAGTGGTAATATAGCTATTTTAGGTATATGTGTGCTTGAATTATGCGGGATACGTTGATTTAGTTATTATTGAATTAAACATGTTAATAGTGACTTGGACTTTTAAATAACCTTTTGTATATGTCAGTAACATTAGCAGCTAATGTGAAATTCTTTTTGGTCGCATATAATACCATGGTTCCTGTAATGTGCAACATCAGCGGTAGGCAGCAGTAAATCTTTAAATTTGCAGTTTAAATAATCAATATCTGGAGTATTACCTTTCGTGTTGATATTAATCCAACATATCGGATTTTAGTCCATCTTGAACATTTGTGGTGGTAACCTTATTTCTATGTGATCGAAATGCGGTTTGTAGCTCGGGTGTCTTAATCTTTTATATCTCGAATAAGCTACATGTATAACGTTGTCCGATTAAGGAATTAATTTCCACCGTAAACCATTGATTGACAGTTGTTGTTTTCCTTTATATTTTCGGAGGAAGATCGATAAATTTAAAGACAAAACTTTTATCAATTGGATCTGGTTTAAAATCAAAAGTGATGAATAGAAGATCATGTTTAGAAAGCGCCGATGCGTATATTCGTACAAACAAAAGAATTTTTGACAAAGAATTAGTGAAAAGTATTCGGAAGAAAGAATTGGAGTTGGTGGAATAGTGTGTTGGTGGAGTAGTGTGTTTTATTGACAACCTCTTGTCCAATTATAGCATTTCTTGTGAGAACATATATTCCACTAATATGGTGGTATTAAAATCTCCAGCTATTATAATATTTGTGCAACTCGCGGTGATAGTAGCCAATTCTAAAGTGAATTAATTTTGTTATTTGGTTTATAGACATTACCAAGCAAAAATTGTTTATTGTAGTTAAATAATTCTAAAAAAGGAATTCAATTCCAGCACCAATTTTTGATTTAGTTGACATCAAACATTATTTCAGAAACATCGATGCTGGAGGATAAAATACGTAACAAAACTCTACAATCTGAGTTCTGAGCGAAAGAACAAATATATTGAAGTTATAAATTAACATGAAAAATAAGTTTAACCAAATTTGAGTGAGAATTTCAGGTCGTTGATGCATGTAGATATGTTAAACTTCCAACTGGACTTGATAATAATATGAAAACTAGGTCCGATAACGACCATATTAACGGGGACTAACTATTCGTTCAAGAAACATATAAAATTCTCACAGTGAGAACATTGCTTATGTGTATACGGATATTGCAGATACAACCCAGGGAGGAGGGGTATTTTGACTTACTCATACATAAGTTCATTTATTAAAGCAAAAACATTAGCATATTTGTTTAAAAAAAATTATCTTTTTCTATGTTAAATGATTTAGAATTGTTTCAGGTTGGGTTACCACCCCTCATCAGTAATGATGAACAGAAAATAATTTGCTTGTTAAAAAATTACATGTAACAATTTACTATTATTACCAATTTTACGACTTTTACCACAGAAATATTCGCATTTGAAAATATAATAAAATTAGAAATGAATTTAGGGGATAATTCTTTAGGCAAATTCATAATATCATTTGATATCTTCAGATTTTAAAGAATAAAAAAAGTTAATTAAATTTCTTACACTAGCCATCAAAAAAATCATTGTAATGAAATAATTCTAAAGGAAATATGATACATTTTTGTTGTTTACAAAGGAAGAGCTTCTTGGGACATGATTTTCAAAATTATTTATAAAAAAGTGCACTTACAAATATAAACCATACCAAATAAAAGTTAAGAGTTTCGAAAGTAATGGTGGTAATTTGAAATTTAATCGGGGAACCAAAAAAATAAAAAATGTATAAAATATAAATAAAAAATTAAGAAAAAGATAAATCATGTTGCACTAGGAAGAAAAAGTATTCGGAAAAGAAAAGGAAAATATATGTTGAAAACTAAAGTCTTAAATTAAACAAGTCATTCTAGACCGACTATACGATACTTTATACTATGAGTTTAATGAAAGGATCTTGTGTCAAGTTAATTGGACATAAAAAGTAAGCATAAACCAAACTTGGTTGGTGTTGTTATGAATTTGTGTTTAAAAAAGTTCATATTGGGTGATATTTTTATATGGGGACTATCGTATATGAATATATTTTGTAAATTTCACTAGTTTTTCATAGAAGCATATAAAAACCAAACATGAGAAAAAATATGCCATATTGTCTTCATAGATTTAGGTGAATACACGTGGGGGAAGAAAATTTGACCAGGATCTATATGATAATCTGGATTTTATGCAATTTTTTCGGTCTTATAGGGTTCATTGTATAGGGACTAGGTCTGTACATGCAGCGATTTTCACTAATTTCAATAGAGATAATCTTATGGCTGATAGAAGCTTATATACAAAATTTTATCAAAATATATTTATATTTGGGAACTATAGTTTAATTATAAGGACTACATGGACACACAGACAGACAGATAGTCAGACAGACAAACAAACAGACAGACAGACAGGCAGAAGAACAGATAGACGGACGGACGTATGTACGGATGGACGAGGAATCGATCGATATAATGGATCCAATATTTTTTGTTTTTACAAACATCAGCACAAACTTATTATACCCTGATCAGAGAGTGGTATAGAAAAAAAAAACACAATCATACATTACTCATAACAGGACTTCCTTAGCACTAGTTTAAATGTAGTTCGCGGGATCTATAAAAAACAACTTACCGAAATTTTCACATTTTGCCGAAACTAAAGAACTGTCGAAGCCGAGTAAAGTGTTATAATATTTCAAATCATCTAATGTAACAAATGATGACCACTTGCCTTGAACGGATACGTAAACAAATAATATTTGTACTTCTGGGACACTGTGAATCTACTTATCGCTCATGAAAGGCCATTAAATCCGCTCAAAGTCACTGCACGGTTCGCAATTTACACCGGTGGTATTATCACCTATTTTTTTAGCACGTCATTAGTTACATGGTTACTGTGACTGGTGAGCAATACAATTAGTTTTTATTACCGCAAATTGATGAAGTGGGTCTGGTGGACATTTTAAAGGATTAGTTTCCGGCTTACCTAATATCTCGTTTTGACCGCTCCAGACTTCTTTAATTGTGATTTTCTGAAGCTATGTGTCAATGAGAACAAGTCACAGACTATAAAAGCTCTCAAAGAGATTATCCGTCTAGATTGCGAGAATTTATCACCCGAAGTTCTCGCCAGAACAATTAAAAGTGCGGCAGAAAGAACACAAATGGTCCTCAGCATTGGCGGCACGCACTTGACCGATATCATCTTAAAAAAGTAATGAAAAATAGTTAAAGGTCCCAATAAACCTGTAAAGGTTAGGTAAGATGGATTGCCCGCCCGAGGGCGAGTACACTTGGAGGGCATATAACCCATTGTGATACCCTTTAGAACATGTTGGAAGGTAGAGATAGAAATAGAGATTATGAAAACATATATAGAATATGTAAAGAGCATGGTAAGTGAGCTATGCATCCCTCTTGTACCAAAGAGATTCCCTCAAAAACTCCGCAAAATCGCTGAGTAAAGATATACTATGCAGCACAGGTTATCGAAGAATATCTGCCCTAGATATATAAACTGCCGATCCTTCAGTCTTGGACATCCACACAGCTCCAGCAGAAGTCAGCTCTCAGGAGACCTATGCGTTCGGCGATCCGCCATATCCAGTGAGTACTTCCTTTATCAAAACCAAGGAATGGGTTTGCTCTCTTTTGCTTAGGCAAGGGCCATAAGATTTGGAATATTCTGCAAGAGGTCAGTTGTATCCACCTTGTCCTTAATTCAAGATCAGCTGCCTCTTCAATTAGATTCGATAGCTCGGATAGTGGGATTTAATATCAGTGTCTGTTGTCCTGCTGAAAGATTCTGCGCCCTTCCGCGCACACTCTCAGCTAGATCATTTCCATTGACCCCTCACTATGTGCTGAAACCCATACAAGCCTCACGGTGTGTCGTCGGATCAGGTCGAGGGACCTAATACATTCCCTCATACATTTTGATCCAACGGTTCTCGATTTCAGAGCTTTGAGAGCAACAAAACTGCCCACGAAAATATTAACGATCGTTGGTCCCGCTTCAGAATTATTTTCCTTGCTTTGAAAATTGCGTCAATCTCGGCCTGAAAAACGCTACATTTGTCAGGGATTCTCTTAAATTCCGGAATGTTAAGTTCCTCACAGTATACCCCTGACACTGTACCCTCTTCCATCTTCGAACCGCTGGTGTACACTGAGATCACAGTCCTGTCTATGGCAGAGTCTTTGTCCCAGTGTTCCCTAAAATTATCCCCAAAGTTCATCGCCGGTGACATATAATCGGTTTTCCGATCAATTTGTCCGTAGGATTGTGCCGTGTTTCCAAGAGCTTTGTTCTAGCTTATATGACTCCCTTAAACGGAGAGCCACTTTCACTGCCGTGCTCTTGATGAAATTATGAATATGCATGATTTTCAGCATTACCTCCAGTCACGCCTGTGGTGTCGATCTAATGGCTCCGGTGATGTCCAGACAGACCAATCTCTGTGCCTTCACGAGTCTAGAAAGTCTGGCCCCTACGTTCATAGCCTTCCACCACACCAGAATACCATATGTCAAAATAGGTCATCTTATAGCAAACGTCCTCCTGCAGGTGTAGAAGGCACATAACGCCTTCTTAGTCCTTTCCTCTATGTTACTCGACCAAGGAAGTTACACACAGAAAAGAGATTGGTTGGAATGCAATTAAGACTAGAAAAATTTATTAAGGTAATAAGAATTATAATTCTTCAATATTTAATAATACAATATACCTACTTTAATAACTACTGTATAAACACAATTCTTCTGAAATAAAAGTAGCTGCAACAACAAAAATAGTTCCATTTACTAATCAAATTCTTTATAAAAAATATTCAACTAATATAATTTTGGCAACCTTATAAATTCAAGAATAACATACTTCAATCCGAAATATTGGCAACTGCAATTTCTTATTCGGTTATAAAAACATATTTTAAACCAAAAATGTTTTAACAGATATTGTAACAAATTATTGGTTAAATTCCTACAAATTAAATTTGTATTAACAATTATTTTTCGGTTATAAAAAAGAAACCAAAACTATTAAACTATTTTGGTATTTCTAACCAACAGAAATTTGCATGAATCAAATATAAAAATATGTTTAGTCATACTGAATTTTCGAATTAAATTGTCATTTTTTAACTATATTTATGTTGGTTGGCCAATGTAGTTGTTTATTATATTTATATTTATTTTAGCTAGTAAGGCCTAAAGTTCTTTATGTAATTAAAAATGCATTTAATCCATATTTTCCCAACGTTTCGTGAATGTTATGTTCACTTTATCAAGGGATTCGTAGTAAGAAAAATGTTTTTATTACATTGAAAAATAATTTGTTGTAGACAAACATAAAAAAAACAGTAAACATGAAAATTATATCAAACACAAACTTAAAAATTATATCACAGTTTAATTATAATATTGCAACACAGTAACTGCAAAATGCAAAAAAACAACTTTTGAATATTATATGAACATTTAAATTTTCAAATCAATATCACAACGTTTACAAAAACTTCAATGTAATTTATGTATACAAAGAAAAATGGATCATAGAAGTATGTAAATTAAATACGAAACCTGAAAGTGTATTTAAGCGCGTCTGGGAAGAAGCTTTTGTGTGACAATAATGCTTATGGTTTAGAAAAACAATCTGCCATTCAACCGCGCACTACCAATAGTCGTGTCAAAGATAGTGAGATATGGGAACTCTGTGGAATACCTGTAAAAGTTATTTATTATCATATTACAATACGTCCAGGATTTGATTTCAGCAACAACTCCTGACTTGTCAACGCAAATATGATAGTTCGTTTCCACGCCTGTGTTGACGGAAAAAATATTTCTAAGTACGTACGTAACCAGGAAGCTGGTCATCACGATGTTGTCATCTTATCAGACCTTATTTAGAAATGACTAACCGCATGTCTATACACACGAACAATATGAAATGTTTCGTGTTGGATGAGGTCGATCAAATGTCTCGTGATTTCACCAAAAACCAAAAATGTATCGCGATATATTGGAACACAATGTGTTTCTTCCAATCAATTCTTTTCTGTAACAGAATGTCGATCAATTGACTCAAGAGAAAGTTACATATATGTGATCATAATTTGTGTTTGTTGTATTTATTTTACTCTGTGGTTAAGTTGAGTTTCTTCAAAAAAAATTTTTTCCCAATTAATACCAACTTATTATTTCAGGAAATTTTACGGACAATATGCCGATATGTTATGATTTTTAATAAGTGGAACAGAAAAATATTTTTCTCAAAATTGTAAAATTTATAAATTATGTATGGACTACCTAAAGATTAATGATTACTATTTTATTGCAAGCTATTGTCTTATATCTCTTAAATAAAAATAAATTATTAATAAAAATTATTAATAAAAGTTATTATTAAAAAAGTGTTTTAAATATTTTGTATCAGCAAAAACATAGATAAATGGTAAATAAAATTAATAAATCCATTCATTGTACCAACTAAATACCACAGTTCTAACAATCGAATTTATATTTATATACAATTGCCCTTACCATTCTACGTTTATATAGATTTTATAATTCAGTAATCACAAAAGAATATTGTGATAGTACATGGGACTACAAAAATTCGGTTGGCAACAAATTTGGTTGCAACAACGGATCCGTTTTCTGTGTGTACTACTCTAGAATAACACCCAAATGCTTTGCCTCCTTTGAGAATACCAAAGCATGCCCATCCAATCTTGGAGGATTAAACTCAACTATCTTTGTCTTTTTAGTAAAGAGACCCAAGTCAGTTTTAGAGGCTACCCTCTGAACTCGTAAAGTAATTTATTTAAGTATCTGCCAAAAGAAATGTTTTGGAATCGAGAAATTGTAAATACTGATTAAATAAATCGCTTATCGTAGTTTCACCAGAAACTTACTGCCGTACATTTACTAAATACTCGATTTCAGATTTTTCTTCAGTCGATGAAAACTACTATTTCATATTGAGGAACCCGAAACAAAAGTTAGAACACAATGTGTTTAGTCTGAAGTTAAGTATTTTATATAAAAATAAATGTTGCACAAATTAAAAACTAAGCTTCGATTTTATATATCCACTTATTCTATTATTATTCTTATATCCTTAAGTATAAAAGTGGAAAATTTTGGTTTAAACACTCATTCTCATACGTTCACAACAATACCAAAGCAGTGGCATCACAAATATTACTTAAGTTTAGACAGAAAATCTCAAGATAGCAATGAATAAATTTACTTGTCTTTTCTACATGGACGTCATAGTGGCAGAACATAGAAAGTACAAATATAATACGAAAATATGTGGTAAAATGTTGTTGTTGCACTGAGGTTTATGGCAGCACCTCTTAAAGATGCACTCGCTACATACTACATGGTGTTTTTATACCCTATACCACTATGTGGTTTGGGTATAATGACTTTGTGTCCGTCCGTCCGTCCGTCTGTGTGTCTATGTAGACCTTGTAATCAAACTGCAGGTCGCAAATATGAATATATTTTAACGAAATTTGGTATATAAGCTTTTATCGGCCATATGATGAAAGCTAATAAATCGGTGAAAATCGGTCCATGTTCAGACCTAGCCCCCATACAAATTACCCCTATGAAATCGACATAAATTGTCATAAGATCCAAATTGTCATATAGATCCTACTCAAATTGGGTTTATATGCGTTCATTACATCCATTAATGAGTAGTCAAAAATGATCCCCATATAGAGCTGCTTCCCGATCTTCACTTAAATCTATTAAAAAACAAAAATATTGCACTGATTCTTCTCAAATTTTGTTTGTATATATTTTTGCAAAATACAAAAGACTTTACCAAACATAATCAGGATCGGTCCATTTTTGGACCTAGTCCCCATATAGATATAGCATCCGATATAAACTTTTTCATATCTGCAGCCAAAAAAAAATAATAAAAATCCCACTCAAATTTGGTTTTTGCTTATTTTCTATGTCCAGTTAGTTGGGCCTAAGAGATAGGGTTTATAAACGCATGGTATAGGGTATCGACTATAATTTTCTTACTTGTTCTTTTTCTTATAGTTTTGACTATTCATGTATCTTATGAGTTTGTGGTTATGTAGAGTTTATATAACTTTGAGTATATTATAATAAGCCAACTATGTGTTGGAAACAGAACTCAAAATAATTAATTTTATATTACTCTTTGAAAAAACATCATCGAAATTTTACTGAACACGAAGTCTGAAACTCTATTTAAATCTATGTTGATAAATATTTATATACATAAATAAACAGTTATTAGGAAACAACAATATAAAATAGCATTTATGTTCCACATTAATTTGTTTATACGTTTTTTAAAATCAGAAACATTATGTGTTAAAAAACCAAACCATAAAAATCAAGCTTCTCTTATACACCATTTGTTTGAAAATTAATTTACCATCATGTAATTGAATAACCGATTGACTGAAAATATCTATATCAAAAATGAAAAAATGTTTTTAAAAAAATTTGTCACCTACAAAGTTTCAGCTCGATTGGATCACGGGAAGAGGCTTAAAAATCGAACCAAAGTTTCGTCGATAGACAATCATAACGGGAGTAAAAAGATTAAGTAAGCTATTGACGGAATTTTTACAATCAAATTTGAGTTACCTTTATAAATAAAGCTAATTAATATTAATTATGTCGCCAAATTTTTAATACAAAAAATAAAAACTTCATAACATGCAAACCCTCTTTTATAAGTCACCTTTCAGTTAATTAATTGATAGATAAGAAAAAAAAATTAATTATAGTTTAATATTTTGAACTCTTAAATTCTTTTGCAGTATTGTGGTGATGGGGGACTACGGCGATATTTGTAATTTCAATTAAATAGCGTTCAATTTACATATCCTGTATAATTATAAATTTAATGGAACAATATATGCAGTTGTTTTAATTCTTTTAGGGTTCTGTATACAAAGGAAGATCAAAGCCATGTGCGTTTCTTTAGATAAGGTATGTATGTGAACACTTTTGTCGTTGACAAATACCTTTTGGGAGACATGTGTGTTAGTTGAATTCGTGTCACCAAACAGTAAGTTTGTATATAGTTTGGCCAGTTGGGAAGATGTGTGCTAAAATAAACCAAAGCGAATATATATGGGTTGTTTGCGGTGTATCTTAAGCAGAAGTGTTTAAGTAAAACGTTTATTAAAATAAAATGCATGAAACATCAACTTTACGAAATTTTTAAAAATTCTGATATAAAGATAGTTACTTAACACCGATAAAACATTGTTAAAAATAAACGAATTTTTAAAAATCCCACTATTTCATTCATGAGAGCGAAGCATTTAAAGCTGCAAATTATAATAAAGTTTTAAATTTTTTTCTATCTACTTACAAAAATAAAAAAAAACAAGCAAGAAATTGGTAGTCGATCTGGATCAACTGTCAATCTGGATCAAAATGTCGGTGAGTCAGAGCGTGGGTCAAAGTAATTTCGAAAGTTCCAACAATCAACACAAACTCAATTTCACACGATTATGAATAACTTTCTGGATATTCTAGTATTCATTTCTTGTTATCTACTTGCTCTTTCCGCAAATCATAATTTTGCTGACATCGATTAACAGCTTTTTATAAGTTCACTCTACATACATATACTCAATGGGATTTAAGAGTGGGTACTCATTAGGTCAGCTTAAAACACATTTTCACCAGCTAAAAGCTCCACATAAACTGCATATTATCTTAAAGAATATTGTTTTTTTTTAAACTAACTTCCTCTAAATGATCCTACTTTCTTACGTACAGGGGTTTTTTTTTTTGTTAGTTTCTATATTGCTTCGAATACAATTTGCGTGTTTTTTCGTTATCTTTTTGAGACAAAAGGTTATATAAAACTAAACCAAATTTGTCCAAGCAACGTGGAAGATTATCTTGGCTTTAGTGAAGTTTAAATCCAACTCCTAGGGCACTTTTTAATAAGCGATTTGATGGAGAGATGGAATATTAAAGTTTTTGGTTTTAATGAAATAGCAAAATATATATATTTTTTTTTAATAGTGCGTGGTAGAGAAGAAGAAAGAATATATTTCTAAAACTCGTAATTTCGTAATTTCTCTGTTATTTTAAAATTGATTAGATTGTCTTCATATAAAATTTTTCTACTTAGGGCGGCCATGAGGTTTGAGCTAGCGTCTATCTCATATACACTCGGACTTGCACTTTTTGGTCTTGCGTGTGAAACCACGGATAATTCTCAGAAGATAGAATACCAACAAATATACCAATCGTTATTTTTTTAGTTTTTAACTATTCTCAGTTTCGTAAGACTTGTCGTATGTGATGTACAGGTTTCACACTCTACACATTGCACTTTTTACACATATTAGAGACGTTGCCAGAGATAAAATGTTATTTCAGTTTTTTGAGAAGTTTTTGGTTAACGTTATTTTTCAGGCAGTTTTTAATTATTACTTTAATTAATATGCAGATTTTGAATATTGTTTCTTGATTTTATTGTCTATTGTGCTGAAGTGGTGTAAGGTCAATTTCAGGTTTCGATTAGGATACAAATTAATTTCTGAAAACATTTGATTTGAAAATCCTATTGTTTTATTGCTTTACAGCACCTTCTTACAGAACTATTACGGCAAATATTTCAAAATTCTTTTTGGCTTTTTTAAAGTCATTTAATTATTTAATTTAACAGTTCAATGACTATAGTATTTGATTTTACATATTATTGCTTTTCAAATGCAAAAAACTATTTGCGTTTTCATGCTTTACTAAATAAATGATTAAATAAATAGTGGTAATGTTTTACTTTGCTCTATAGTATTACTTGTATTTGTTTGTCCAGTAGATATTAAATTTGGCATTCTGACCCTAATTGAGTTTCTTTTGTGTAATTTTTATGTTCAACTCCTGGTTTGCTAATAACTTTAATACAGATACATACGAATTATATGATGTACGAAATATCTTTTTAAGCGTTTTTTAATGTAGTTTTCGTTTGTTAGTCCTAGTACCAAATGTTTGCTGGTTATTATTTTTTTTTGTTTATTCTCAGTATCTCATTTTGAATAACTTTACTTTCGTTTTTAGGTAAAACTGCATTTGGTGCCATATTTTTTGGGGCGCACACATGCACTAACCAACTAACAAACCACACTATGTTCTGGGGACTTCTTCCACTTAATATTTATTTTAAACTGCGTACATATTTCTTTTTTTTTTTTCTTTTCCTTTTTTATTATGGTACTTAGCTCAGGGCTTCACTACGACAAATCCGCTTAAGCATTTCAGCATAAAAACATTTATATTTTCTCCTTAATTTTTGTCTTCTTACATACTGGCTAGATGACTAGTTGACCATGTTTAAATCGTATTAATAAGGGTGGAAATTATTTTTGTTGGGAGTAATTTATTTTGTCATTGCTATAAAATAAAAAATTCCAACAGCAGGAGCTTTTTTTGACTGTAAATACTTATATTACCTACTAACTGGACCCGGCAAACGTTGTTTTGCCTTCAATGAATTTTTTATTTGTGTTAGAATCTGTATATACCTATATAAAAAATATATTTGTGCATTTGTTAATATTAATTGAAAACTGTTAAAGAAAAAACCATGTTTTATTTATGAAAATGAAAATAAATATTTATTGTAATATATAAGAATGACCAATATATTTCTATTATTGTAATGCTAAAGAGTGAACAATGTTTTTAGTTTCATTATTCTCGCAGCAAATTAATAAATTTGCTGGTTTTCCCACACGGGAACATGCCACATATAATTGCCCGTGGGAAAAACAATTGTTTTAGAGATCCAAACCACATATTTGCAATGATTGTCCTTGAAATTTATTAATTTATAAATTTGTTGTTATCATAGGAATTCTTGGCAGCAAAACGTGTTCTCTTTTAAATTTTCCGTTGAGAATTGTGGCCTCAATAACATTGGAAATTATTCTCTCAACAGTTAACCTGGTTCCATTACATAGTCTCGGAGCGTTGAGGTTACGTAGCAAAATTATTGGAGAATCAACTTTTAATTATAATAAATGTGGCGGTATACCGGGCACATCAAGTGAATTCAAAAATTCTGTTGAATAATTGACTGCTTCATTTTCTTCAACAACACTATCCATAGATTTGAAAGAAAACGTTTCGGAATCAATCATGTCCTGCATAATAACATTAATATTATCGACATCGACATTTGTTGCGGCTAAAATAGCTCTTTCGCTTAATCAATAATGTTTACAATATTGATTTTGAATATTGGGGAATACATTTTCAATTAATTCATCGCGTGATGATATAAATTGACAAAAATCTTGTGGATATTTTAATAGTTTAACTGGTTGGGTTAATACTGATTTCACCATTACCCAGATCAAGTAGTTGTTTTGAAAATTGGTCAGCCATTGGACCATTTTGTAATCGTACTCGCATGTTTGTTGTTAATTTTATAGTTTGAACGCTACTCCATAATGTTGATGATTTTCAGCAGGCATTTATTTCGTCAGCATAGGTTTATTTTGGTATCCACCACCAAAAAGTCTTTTATTGCCTTTTAAATCTTTTAAAGTTCTATGTAATGCTTTTAAGTAATGTTTGTGAGCCATGAATGTACCATTCATTCCAAATAATAATACTGCATTTTTGCAGAAATTTTGCCATACCGGAATGTTTTTGATATTACATACGGTATTATTTGTTTGTACGTTTAACGGTGATTTGAGTGCTGAATGAGCTGTACGACCACCATGCAATAATGTTGCGGCTATTCCGGACGAAACAATAGCCAATGCAATTTTTCCTTCCTTTTTGGTTAGAATATTTATATATAAAAACGTTTGTGAATTTTGTAACTTATAAAATTGAAATAAATTTCAAAATAAAATAGTTTCAGTAAAATCACACCATCAATAAGAATATTCGAAATAATTTTACCCCAGCGCCACCTCATGGGTCCATTTATACACACAAAAATTTCTTATGACGAAACATACATACGTTCTGAATTGCAGTCAAATCGCACTGAAAATAACAATTTTGCTTATAAGTTGACCCCAAGGCCAGCTAGAGGGTTAAAATTAAAAAAACACAGAAGAGCTCGAACCGAACATATGTTGCAAATCTTAGCTCGACAGCTATTATGGTTCCGAAGATCATTCGTTACAAACAAATGCACCAACGTTTTTATACCCTCCACTCCAGTGTGCAGAGGGTATATATAAGTTTGTCATTCCGTTTGTAATAATTAGAAAAAAAATTTTGGACCCCATAAAATATATATATTTGTGATCCTTATAACAACCGGAGTTGATATAGTGATGTCCGTCTGTCCGTCTGTCCGTCTGTGGAAATCACGATGACGGCATCAATCGGGCAGCTAGGGTGCTAGTTGACATAAAAAATGATTCATTGACATCCTGAGAAGTTTGCTGTTTAAAATCGTCCAAATCGGTCGATTAGGGCCCGAGATTTGAATGAAGAACTAAAAAAAGTCTTGAAAAAATATAATTTTCTATGTTGTTCTTGTCACGATCACGCCCTTAATAGTACAGTTACAGTGATCATTTTTATTGAGAATGATTCACCAAATTCATGGGAAGATTTCTATTTCAAATCTCTGAAAAAGTAAAAAAAAAAATTAAAAATATGATGTTTCTAGTGAATCACTCAATCCTTAGTGCAAACAACAATAGCTGTCGATATATTTTGCGATTGTCGGATCGTTGAAATTTACAGAATCGGACTACAGAAAACATTAATTTAAATTCAATGAATTTTAGAAAACGTCAAATGATATTTAAGAATTGCGAACATAAAAATTGTTACATAAATAAACGCAATTTGATGAGAATGTTATTTATATACAAATTTTCACAATTTTTTTTGGATAAAAATTTGAAGTTTTTCAGAAAATAAAGATAAATTATTTTATGTTTGGGACATTTGGTTTTTTGCGTTTGGCATCCCTAATTTGAATATTTATTATTATAAATTTATTCTCTATGTTTTCCAAATATGGCAATGTTTTAATAAAAAAGTTGAGAGAGCTTTTTTTTTGTTATTATTTGTTACTCCATCCGACCTACATGACCGCAATGAAAAAATATTTCGCCAGTTAAAAGAAACTATACAGCCATCTCCAATTAGCACGATTTAATGCATATAGCCACCCTACACAACCATTACCTTGGCAATGGAGGTTAGGGCGAGCTATTTAATTAGCAAAAACTAAATTAAAAGAGAAGTTATGTCATATAACCGGAAACGCATGCATATAGGTATATAACAAAAATGTATGCCGATCAGCAACCACGATGACCAAAAAGCAAACACCGAAATAAATCCGAAATAATAGAAAAGACGAAAACCAACCCAAAGAATTTGCTGAAATAATTTGGTATTAAGTTTAACAAATTGTTTACTTTTTCATTTACATTTATTATCAAGACTCAAACCGAGGTGGAGGGTATCAAAGATTCGGCACAGCCGAATTTAACACTCTTACTTGTTTTATGTATAGATAGATATATATGGTGTTAGTCTCCATTCTGTTAGTCTCCATTCTGCTATATAGCATGCCGCTTCCTTCAAGTATAAACACCCACTTCAGCCTCCCCTAACATAAGCACAAATATCGCATTCGTTGCCAACACTAAGTATCACCATGAAAGGTGTGGAAATTCCATTGCCCGATGTACACCTGTCCCAAAATGTCGGTGGTAATTGGTTAAAGAAGATGGATTGGTGTTGAACTTTACCGTGTTAAAGTAATTCAGTTCCGGTACCACCAAAAAGAATGTAATAATGGGACTCTGACGTTACGATCTTTTATATATGAGTACATTTTTTGAAGCTTGTATGTATAACGATCGACCCAGAGTCACTTACTGAGTCGATTTAGCGGTGTCCGTCCATCCGTCCGACTGTCCGTCCGTCTGACTGTCCGTCTGTCCGTCTGTCCGTCTGTGTGTCAATGTAAACCTTGTATTCAAACTACAGGGGCAAATGTGAACATATTTTGATAAAATTTGACATGTAAGCTTCTATCAGCCATAGCATGAACGCTACTGCAATTGACGAATATCGGTGCAAGTTCAGACATAATCACCATACAAATGACACCTATGAAATCGACTTAAATTGCCATATGATCGAAATTGTCATAAAGATCTCGGTCAAATTGGGTTTGTGTGTGTTTATTACACCCATTAATCAGTAGTCCAAAAATAAACCCTCTAGGACAATTCTTAGTCACAGCCCCCATAAAAAGCTGCTACTAAAAAAATCACGATGAAAACACTGCAAATTTGGAAGTGGAATTGATATTAACTTTTTTCTTAATTTTTAATTTTTTCGTAAAACCGTACAATGCGCTCTCGGAGGTGTTGCTGCTTTGAAGGCATTTTAAAGACTAATATACTGCGTGCACTGTTGTGAGTTATTTGATAAAAAGATTACAAGCAAATCAAATTAGTCCAGATTTTTTGTTATAACCCGTTAATGATGAATAAAACTATAAAATGAAAACAATTTCGTACAAAACCTGTGATAGGCTGTTTTATTTAAATTTTTTTTTGGCTGTGCCGAATCTTTTATAATATCACCCTGTGTCTTAAATTCAATTTTATAACCACTGTTGCGTACGGTTTCCATTGTAATACAGGTGCCGATAATTAAGCTTTAAATTCTAAATTCAAAGTCAAATGGTTTCTATTTTGACTAGTGTTATTTTTTTTCCATTATTATAGCAGAAAATCTATTAAAATTATTAACTTCTTCATAAGGAACTAAAGAGAAATTCTTTTTTAACGCAGCCCGCGTTAGAATACCCACCCAAAGCTAAAGTATGGAATAACACTTTCAATGTTTTGAAATTATAAATTATGCGAAATCTTGGCAATTTGTGTTTTGCCTTATATAAATAAAATGCTAAATTTTTTATCTGAATTAGCCTGTATTATGTTAATTTAAAAATACAGAGACAAATTCAATACAAAACAAGTAAGAATGTTAAATTCGGCTGTGCCGAATTTTTTGATACCCTTTACCTGGGTCTTAAGCTCATATTACACCCAATGTTGAGTACGGCTACCACTTTAAAACTGTTGCCGATACTGAAACATTAACTCCGAATACGAATTAAATTTAAAGTTAATTGTTTTTCCATTACAATTTCTTTTTATTGAAAATAATGATCGCGTCTTTTATAGAAAAAACTATATAGAAAAAACTAATTGAAATTTGATTACTAGAGTTGAAATCCTATAAGTTCCCTAAGCACTACATACTTTCATAGAACTGTAATGAAATTCATTATTTAATGCAGCCGGCGTTATAATACCCAAATTTTGATAACTATTAGAATGTTAGAATTTTTACGATAATTAAAAAAAGATGTAATATTTTATTTGACCTGTCGTTTGTTAATTAAAAAATTATTTCGTCGTGCTCAAGGTCGAATTTTCAAAAAATATTTCTTTATTTTTATTCCAATATTTCGCTATTCATCGAATAGCATCCTCAGGGATTTATATTAAATATTCTCACAAAATTCTTAAAACTATTGTGTCTCCACCACCGTCAGTTATTGCACTAATTAAAAAAATTTCAAATGATTCTTGGCTAAAAATTATTAATATTTAAAATAAGCAAATTTTGAAATATTTTTTTCTGAATTAGCAAGTAACATGTTAATACATTTAATAAAAAAAAAAAAATACGTAATAACAGATAAGAAACTAAATTCAGAAATTAAAATTTTTAATTTTTAATTTTTAATTTTTAATTTTTAATTTTTAATTTTTAATTTTTAATTTCTAATTTTTACTTTTTAATTTTTAATTTTTAATTTTTAATTTCTAATTTTTAATTTTTAATTTTTAATTTTTAATTTTTAATTTTTAATTTTTAATTTTTAATTTTTAATTTTTAATTTTTAATTTTTAATTTTTAATTTTTAATTTTTAATTTTTAATTTTTAATTTTTAATTTTTAATTTTTAATTTTTAATTTTTAATTTTTAATTTTTAATTTTTAATTTTTAATTTTTAATTTTTAATTTTTAATTTTTAATTTTTAATTTTTAATTTTTAATTTTTAATTTTTAATTTTTAATTTTTAATTTTTAATTTTTAATTTTTAATTTTTAATTTTTAATTTTTAATTTTTAATTTTTAATTTTTAATTTTTAATTTTTAATTTTTAATTTTTAATTTTTAATTTTTAATTTTTAATTTTTAATTTTTAATTTTTAATTTTTAATTTTTAATTTTTAATTTTTAATTTTTAATTTTTAATTTTTAATTTTTAATTTTTAATTTTTAATTTTTAATTTTTAATTTTTAATTTTTAATTTTTAATTTTTAATTTTTAATTTTTAATTTTTAATTTTTAATTTTTAATTTTTAATTTTTAATTTTTAATTTTTAATTTTTAATTATTAATTTTTAATTTTTAATTTTTAATTTTTAATTTTTAATTTATAATTTTTAATTTTTAATTTTTAATTTTTAATTTTTAGTTTTTAATTTTTAATTTTTAATTTATAATTTTTAATTTTTAATTTTTAGTTTTTAATTTTTAATTTTTAATTTTTAATTTTTAATTTTTAATTTTTAATATTTAATTTTTAATTTTTAATTTTTAATTTTTAATTTTTAATTTTTAATTTTTAATTTTTAATTTTTAATTTTTAATTCTTAATTTTTAATTTTTAATTTTTAACTTTTAACTTTTAATTTTTAATTTTTAATTTTTAATTTTTAATTTTTAATTTTTAATTTTTAATTTTTAATTTTTAATTTTTAATTTTTAATTTTTAATTTTTAATTTTTAATTTTTAATTTTTAATTTTTAATTTTTAATTTTTAATTTTTAATTTTTAATTTTTAATTTTTAATTTTTAATTTTTAATTTTTAATTTTTAATTTTTAATTTTTAATTTTTAATTTTTAATTTTTAATTTTTAGTTTTTAATTTTTAATTTTTAATTTTTAATTTTTAATTTTTAATTTTTAATTTTTAATTTTTAATTTTTAATTTTTAATTTTTAATTTTTAATTTTTAATTTTTAATTTTTAATTTTTAATTTTTAATTTTTAATTTTTAATTTTTAATTTTTAATTTTTAATTTTTAATTTTTAATTTTTAATTTTTAATTTTTAATTTTTAATTTTTAATTTTTAATTTTAAATTTTTAATTTTTAATTTTTAATTTTTAATTTTTAATTTTTAATTTTTAATTTTTAATTTTTAATTTTTAATTTTTAATTTTTAATTTTTAATTTTTAATTTTTAATTTTTAATTTTTAATTTTTAATTTTTAATTTTTAATTTTTAATTTTTAATTTTTAATTTTTAATTTTTAATTTTTAATTTTTAATTTTTAATTTTTAATTTTTAATTTTTCATTTTTAATTTTTAATTTTTAATTTTTAATTTTTAATTTTTAATTTTAATTTTTAACTTTTAATTTTTAATTTAAAATTTTTAATTTCTAATTTTTAATTTTTAATTTTTTATTTTTAATTTTTAATATTTAATTTTTAATTTTTAATTTTTAATTTTTAATTTTTAATTTTTAATTTTTAATTTTTAATTTTTAATTTTTAATTTTTAACTTTTAATTTTTCAATTTTCATTTTTCCTTTTCATTATTCATTTTTCAATTTTCGTTTTTTATTTTCCATTTATGATTTATCATTTTTCATTTTTCTTTTTTCTTTTTTCATTTTCCATTATTCACTTTTTGTTTTTCATTTTCTATTTTCCGTTTTTCACTTATCATTTTTCATTTTTCGTTTTTAGTTTTTCATTTTTCGTTTTTCATTTTTAATTTTTCAGTTTTCATTTTTCATTTTTAATTTCTCAGTTTTCATTTTTCAGTGTTAATTTTTAATTTTTCATTTTCCATTTTTCAGTTTTCATTTTTAATTTTTTATTTTTCATTTTTCAGTTTTCACTTTTCGTTTTCCATTTTCCTTTTTTCAATTTATATATTTAATTTTCCATTTTTCGTTTTTCATTTTTAGATTTAATTTTTCATTTTTATTTTCCATTTTTCATATTCCATTTTCCAGTTTCCAGTTTTCATTTTTCATTTTCCATTTTCATTTTTCAGTTTTCATTTTTCATTTGCCGTTTTCCATTTTCCATGTTCCATTTTTCAGTTTTCATTTCCATTTACATTTAAAGAATTAAATACATAATTGCAATATATATGTATTATAATTCAGTACTTTTGTTTCAAGAAACCATAAATTAATTTTTATTTACAAAAAAATATTTTAATTTTTAAAAGTAAAAATTTTTTGCTTGCAGTAATTCTAATGACTCTCTCTCAATTTCTGAAAATCATGTCGTTTACTTGATTTTGTCGATTTTTCGAAATTTCCACATAAGATCGACTTTAATTAATACATATGTATATTGTGATCAAATTAAGCTGTTTTATATATAATTTTATAATTTTATATAAAGCAGTTTCCCACTATTCAGTTAAATCTCTTTAGACACTCCGATTTGCTTTGAATATGTTTATTGTTAAGGTTAAAAGGTTTCACATTACCCACCAGCAGAGAACGGATTCGTTGCGGCACACACATTTGTTGGCATTCAAATTTTTTTAAGTATAAGCAATAAATAGATAATGTTTCAGTTGTGATTACTTTATATATCTGTTGCATGATATGCATAAACAAGTGATATATTTATTCATTGTAACTACCGGGGTCGGGGTTGGCATAAATTCTGCGTTCACCTTAAAAATTTGTATAAGTAATTTAAAAACAACAACTTGAAATTCAAAACATTTTTATTTTCAAATATTTAGTATTTACATTCCTGTGTTCAAAAAGCGAAAAACATAGTTCAGCTCAGTTATCTCGTTTTTGAGATAACGAGTTGTAAGTGTCACAGCAAGTAAATAAAGTAACCTAAAAGTATGCGTTCAGTTTGTTTGTTACAGTAGTATCGTTACTTTTTAAAAGTCTTTTCTCCTTTTTTGCTCATTATCCATAGCAGTTTCTTATATTTGATCGTTGAAGTGGCGTATTGTATTTTATTTAAAAACGGTAAGAATTTAAAAATATGGAAAGAACGAAAAACTTCTAAAATATTTGCCAAGCTATTGGGAGAACGTATCCCTCTGTCCAGCGCGTACTAAGAAGTTTCAAAGAAAATGCTAATTTAACAGTCTAAGCCACGGTCTAGGCAGCAGAAAATATTATCAATCTGGGAAGAGCACAAAATAATCAATATGGTAAAGGTTACTCCTCGAATTACAGCTTAAAAAAAGCTTGAAATTGTAAATCAAACGTTTAACACAAATTGAACGGAAGTCTTTTCTGCTTTGAAGTTAAATAATAGTTAGTAAATACGTAACTAGAATCTTTATCCTGTACCTAGATAGCTTTGTCTGGATTGGAGTCAGAAGCATTTTTATATGTAGACGACATAGTAGGTTTTGGATGTAGTTTGAGATACCATGAAAGTTTGATAAACATATTTAACAGAATGGCCAAATATAACCTGAAATTAAATGAGAATAAATGTTGTTTTCTAATACCAGAATTTCTATACTTAGGGCATTTGAGAACGTCAAATGGGATTAAACCAGACCCGAGCAAGTATGAAGCAATTTCTAAATGCCCTATTCCTAAAAAATGTGTCGAGTTCAGGATATAAGTATCCTTCTGCAACTACTATCGGATATTTATAAGACATTTCGCAGAAAATGCAAGCTGTCTGAACATATTGAAGAAGGACACAATATTCGTGTGGACTGAAAATTGCCAACTGGTATTGCAATATCCCGATTTTGATAGAACATTTGATTGACAACGGAAGCAGCGGATTTTGCACTAGGATCAGTTTTATCTCAAGGTCCAATGGGCGAAGTAGATCAAGACAAAAAGAACAGACCTGTAAATGAAAAGGAACTACTAGGTTCCATACAATTTTCAGACCATATTTATATGAAAGAAAATTCACTGTCGTAACGGACCACAGACCACTAATAACTTACTGACTCACAAGAATCCAAGCTCGAAACTAACAAGGATAACATAAGAACATTCAGATTGCGATTTTGATATTGTATATAAGAAAGAGGCCAATAGCACGAATGCAGATGCGCTGTCACGGATACAAAGAGACTCCAAAATATTAAAAAATATAATACCATTGGAAAATTATGAAAGTCTAAAAAAGACGGTAATTGTAACGAGTGGTATGAACAAAAAGTCATCAATTAATATAAATATCAATAGCGATTCTTATAGAGGAGGCATGTTTCCATATGGCTACGGCAGGCACTACATAGGTTTTTTTCTAAATGTAACATAAAAGATCAGAACATTTCCCAAGGCATTCTTCATATTGCTTATTTGATCTTGGACTTTGGCCTCGGTATATATCGAAATTAATTAAATAGCCACTTGGTGTACAAAGGGACCAAACCTTATATCCAAGTCACAACGGCCTATTTAGTGAAGTGCTTTTCAAAATATGATATCATACTGTCATCATATGACAAATTTTGTTCTGGATGGAAAGTATTTAATACATTTGCTTTTCAGTGATCTGTAATTGGGTGACGTTAATATAGCACATATCTCTAAATCGTTTTGGACCTTATATTCATAAAAGTACGCAGCTCCTCCTTAGTAATGTGTGGATTTTTTCCTCGCAATGTGCTTAATCAAAGCATCATCGAATAATGTGGTTCCAAGCTAAGAAATTGGTGTTTATCCCAGTGAATTATGTATGGTGCAACGGGCATATGTATGGTTGAGAAATTACTGACATAATTTTGAAGATGACACCGATTCAGATAATATAAATTTGTTTAGCAAATTTATATGGTATATGCTATCTTCACTTGGTTACAGCCAGTGTTTAAACTAAAGCGCCGGCCATTTCTGAACACGACTTCGTAATTGGATTTAAGTTGAGCGACACAAACAATATCCATCACCCTCTTCATCATCGTCTTCGCCACTAATATCACTTTAATCAAGTGGTGGTACGCAAATATTGTTCCCACATTTTTATCTTCGCCTGATAAAATTTACAAAAAAAAAAAACCGTTTAAAAAATGTAGCGCATCCATATGTTAAAGCTTTACATATAATTCTGGGTTTTCTTTCTAGAAGCAAAGAATGTAGACAAAAATATATGAAAAAAAAATATTTGCGCTACATATTTAAGTTGTGTTGTTATATCATTTATAAAATTTTATAAGGTGAACGCAGACTTTATATATAAACAGTATTAAAGCCTTTATTTATAGTATATTTATTATTAATAACAAATTAATTTTACCGTTTACAAATGTTGTCTAAAATTTACCCAAAATTTGAATTTACCGCCATTTATGCAACTAAAGTAAAGCTGTATGGTACGAAAACTGAATCTATCCACACTGCTCGTAGGCCTGACTTTAGGTGAGTGTGTTAAAGCGCTGACCAAAAAGTGCAAGTACGAGTGTATGTGAAGGTTCATGGCTCAAACCTCACGGCCGCCCTAAGTAGAAAAAATTTCATATAGAAACAGTCTATTCAATTAAAACCTAACAATTATCACAATGTTCAATAAATCGCTGATGAAGGCTGAAATGCCAGAAACCGGTCCGAATAAGAATACAGTGCAGTTATCAATTTTTGAAATAAATATATGCTTTCTTCTTCTATACCACGCACCATTTAAATAAAAGAAAAATAGTTTGACAGGAGACAAGTTAGGGTAAGTGAAAATGGAGCGATAGAACAACGCGTATTCATTGTTTAACAGTATTTTAAAAATAATGAAAGTTTTGCGGCTTCAGTTCGAAAGTTTCTTACAAAGACAGTGAAGAGAGCAATTGAAAAATTTAGGCAGACTGGATCAATTGATGATGCTAAACATACTGGTCGTCCAAAAATAACCCGTTTATATGTCAATATCGAAACAGCGCGTAAGAGCGTTGGTGAAACTCCAGGGACATCAATTCGGCGTCGTGGACAAAAATACGAAATTTCAAGAAGTTCTCTACAGCATACACTCACTGAAATCTTAGTCTCCACGCTTATAATGTTCAATTAACAGAAGAACTGACCATGTGCAGAGAATAGAGTTCGTCGAATGCATTATTGAACATCAACAAGTCGATGTCATTTTTTTCGAACAAAGATATCACCTTGATGGTTTCGTTAATCGTCAAATTAGCCGCTTTGAACGGACTTTGAGCTGGAGGCATTGGACTATACTTCTTCGCAAATGAGCTGTGACTGTTACTGGTATATGATAATAGAGTTCTTTCTGCCTAAATTGCATGACATCTATGTGATGAATTTAACAAGACGGTGCCACACATTATACGATTCTATTACTGCATGAGACATTTCCTGGTCGGTAGTCAGAATTGTCATCCTAGATCGTGTGGTTTAACACCATTGGATATCTTTTTATCGGGTAATTTAAAGCCAAATAAAATTCGGCCACATTTATGCAAAATGGTCATATAAATTCGTATGTACCAACAAAGCTGTGTGATCCAGTTTCTCGATGTGGTGGAAAAAACTGTTTATGATACAAGAACGCTTATAATTAATAAGCCCATATTACACATTCTTCATCAACGGATGAAAGAAGAATATCTGATTCTAAACTTTAATTTTATTTGGTTTTTCACTTTTAAAAATGTTTTGCATGTATCTATCTGCATACGAGTAAACAACCAGATTGTTTTAAGAGTCATATAGATTTTATTATTGGAAATACTTATGATCTTTAAAAAAATGCTGTTTTCTTTCAAAACATATAGAGTAAGTATGTATAAGAGAATAAGTGGAAAATAAAATTTTGGTTTTAGATATACCTGATGTGTTCATAAAGAATTGATTATGAGCTGCAATCAAAGAGTCTAGCTATTTATGAGTTCTAAATGATAGCTATAATATTAATAGGCTAGGCGATTATTTGTTACCGATGTTTTGTTCTACCATTTCATCCCGATTTTGACCAAACGTATATTATTTGAAAGGTATTTCTTTTTAGCTGTTCACCAGATTTACAGATTTTTAAATTTTTGCCTTTAATTTGAGTAAATTACATTTAAAGTTGCTACTAACACATACATAATATTATACATATGCTATGTGTGTGTTTATTAAATTTGTTAATGGGTTTATTAATGAGTTTGTTATCTTTAATCACAGTAATAATAAACCAAAAAAAGTGTTGGTTTGTGAATTGGCTAAATTGAAAAATAAAATTGACTAGAAATTGCACTCGAATTTCGAATTTATTCAATTAAATCTCCAATTAACAAAGGTATATATTGAGGTATTAGGAGCATCTTAGAGGCAGTCAATTTAAATTTATTTTTATTTAAACAGACGAAATCAAAAATAGGAGGTTTCACACTATTTGAGTTTATGCTGATGTTTGTAACTACAAAATTATTTGATCTATATCAATCAAGTCAGAACCACTAACTGGGTCGATTAAGTGATGCCCGTCCGTCTGTCTGTCTATCTTCTGTCCGATCTGCACTTAAATCTATCAGAAAAGAAGTGACCTTACTAAAGATGGTCATGATCGGCCCATTTTTGACCTAGTTACCGTACAAAAATAGCGTTAGATATTTACATTTTCATATTTGCAAGCCATAAATTAATAACAATACCACTTAAAATTAATTTATGCTTATTTTCTATAACAATTATTGATTCAAAAAGTTGGATCCAAGATCAACTTCCGAAACGCATGGTATAGAGTGTCGTAGAATCGGTCTACCCCGACTTGTTAAAGTTGTTATTATATCTAAAATATCTTGCATGATATTAACACATTTATTTTCAACCACGTTTTTTTGATTGACCATCCGTAAAAGAACGATTCCCAAAAAAATTATTGATAATTTAAAATTAAAATGTTCCGGAAGTACTCAAAATTTCATATATGCCACCAATAGATTAAAAATTTAAAAATCATCGAAATAGATCATTATGGGTATTAGTATTTAGCACCACTGGCGTTGTTATTTTTAATTTTTTGTGTCCAAAGTGAGCTTTCCATGATATTGCAAAACGAAGTAGCCGAATTTATGTATATTATATCATTTTTAATTTTATTGAGTGAATTTCTTTAATGATTTCAAAATTTCAAAATTTATTGAAACATTCTGTAATATTCAGATATAATTTCTAATAGGGTAAGCAAATATTTTATATGTTCCTGATTTAAAAAATTGTTTTTACTAATGTCATAATATACAAACAGTTCATTTAATGTTTCAAATGCAGTTGATTGTGATATTCTGTTATCACTTATAATTTTATAAATTATTATAAACCATAAAAAGTATTAATTATTTAGTTTATATAATGCAATCTAAATACTTGTATTATTAAAATCTAATTGGGTGTAAATTTTTAAAATGTATCTATGTACAAAATTGGATATAAGCATGGTTTCCATAGGGCACTGTACATTAAGCCCCTCTCACCACTGCTTTCAGCGGGGTTTTAGAAAATATATATCTTAACATATAGTGTTACGTTGGCTCTCATTTCATTCACTTTTCCCATAAATATTAATTTAGGCTGCAAAGTAACTTTTTCTTCTATAAAGTAGAAGAGCGCTAAATTGATTATGTAATAATTCAAAAGAATATTCAACATTAAGAAATATCTACTCACATCGTGATGTATTACAAAGTTTTCCTGGATCTAAATTTTCTAAGCTTAGATTTTTTTTGTCTTCTGACTTTTTAAAATTGTAGATGGAAATAATTAAGGTAGTAAAGGAAGAGCAACTGATTTTCTTGGTGCTAAATTATAAGAAAATATTAATTAAAATCTTAACAAATTCAATAAGTAAAATAAAGATATAGCTTCATTTAAAAATTTAGATGATTGTTATTAATTTTTGGACAGTGAAGTCCTTGATCATATTGAACCTATTATTTTTATTTTTATTTTTTTTCTATTTTAGTTATGTAGTTACTAACAAACCGTACATACATAAACCGTAACACGGGCCTATGCTCCTTGCAGGATTAAAAGGAACAAATATATATATATCAAAACGGAACAAAGATAAAACAAATTGAAAACAGTATGAAAAGAGAAGAGACTACAAAATATTTTTTGCAAGGAAGCGCTTTTACAATTTCACACTGAATTCCTTCAAAACACGTTTACTGTCATCTGCTTTACTCTTCAGTTTTGATAGTAGTTATTTTCTTATATCTGTCGAACACAAATAAAAATTATTTTTAATTTTATTGGACACAAGAAATAATGAGATTTAGTTGCTTTCGGGAAAACATTGCGTAAATTATCTGAAAAGTTTTCTTTAACAAGACAGACGATTTGCAATATTTTAAAACGTAATACTTCGGACAGCGTAAAACGCATTTCACGGAGAAATGTTGTGTCCCATTAAATAGTAAGACAGTTCCTAAAAACGAGCGATTATACATCAAGAGTTCTTCGGAAAAATCATTGCTTACAATACAACATAAAAAAAGAGAATGTCTTTTACTACAATGCATATTGCACATCATATTCTTCAATGAGACGAAAATTATGCTCTTCTATGTATAATGATGAACCCAATATAGTATGTAGAAAGCCGTTAAAAGCATTAGAAAGTCGAAATGTAATTCCAACTTTGAAATTTGGAAGATTCGTTCATGGTTTAATGATATATGGTAATATATTGGCTTCTCTACAACTGTAGCAAAGTGTTACTCTAGGCTAGAGTCCACGCGTAAACCCAATCGAACACTTGTAGGTTTACTTGAAAGAACATCACTATCAACGGGTGGAATGGAATAAAATGTAACGGAGTACATGCAAAAACTAGCTAATTCCTTGAGAACAATATTCTAGTTTTTTTTTATCTTATTCATACTTTTTGATCACTTTTATTACTGGTAAAGACATGGATAATATTGTATTTTTTGATGTGTAAACATCTATGCGCTCAGAGGGGGTAAAATCCAATTTCACAATACAATCAGAAAAACAGCGTAAGGGAAAATCGGTGTGGGGTATATGTAAGTGTATTGGTGTATTTACTAAGCAGAACCGCCGAGTTCGCTGTCTGTTTAGCAAAATCACAAATCTCTTTCGTTAATTTTAAATATTCAAGTGTGTATTTGCTATTGACAGAACTTTTTTAGTAAGCAGAACCGCTAGGTGTGGTGTGAGTTTAACATGTTCACAAACTTTTTTTTTTTTTTATATTCAAGTATATATTTGCTATTGACAGAACTAGTTTATGAACATTAAAATTTTTATTAACAAATCAAAAGCTTAACTTAACGCTCAAGGGGGTAAAAATCTATTTCACAACACATTCAGAAAATCAGAGTAAGACAAAAAGGCTGTAGTGTATTGGTCCAACGATAATGATGTTTTCTTCATTTTTGACTTGTGTTTCACTCTATTATCTGCACTTAAAACATGCAAAAACTTCTTAATTTCATATTTTCTTTATAATTTTATTAAAAGCGCTTAAATTTCTTGAAGAAAAAATAAACAAACCTTTCTTGTCAACTTTTCCTCTTTCCACATATTTTTAGCTTTTCTATTAGCCTACTTCCATAGATTTTTTTGTCTTCATTTTACTTGACATTTAACACAAACGGAGTTGAAATTCCATTATCTATTGTGAATAGCTGCCTGATACATTCAAAAGCTAAATACTACGAAAACTTTAAAGAAGACAGAAATAAATTTAGGTGTTTTTTTTAATTACTACACCTTTTCCAATTGTATTTCAGAAAACATCAATTGAATTTCAGAAAGTATCAATTGTGTTTCAGAAAACATCAATTGATTTTCAGAAAATATCAATTGTATTTCAGAAAGTATCAACTGTATTTTAGAAAACATCAATTGATTTTCAGAAATACTTAACTATATTTCAGAAAACATCAATTGAATTATAGAAAGTATCAAATGTATTTCAGAAAACATCGAATGTATTTCAGAAAGTATCAAATATATTTCAGAAAATATCAATAGAATTTCAGAAAATATCTATTGAAATTCAGAATTAAAAAGTAGTACCCTACAATACCGAACAATTATTAATGTTTCTATTAGTGATTTGGAGTCGCAGAATATGTTTAGCAATATTTAGCTTGGCCTTTTAATCGAATGAAGATCAGGACTTCATTTGATAATCAGCTACAATATAAACACCAGGATATAATTTTGACCGATTTTGAAGTCATCATTTTGAAAAAAAACACGTTTATATCGTCACCTAAATGTATTTATAATTTTATGTATGTATATGCTAGTAGGAAATTCAAATGCATTTTACTTCAAAAAAAATTATAAATTTTAAAATCTGAAGATCTGGCGGACAGCTATAAAGAAATACCTTTCAAATAAGATACGTTTGGTTTTGGTCAAAATCGAGAAAAAACTGTGGAACAAACCATCGGTCACGAGAAAGACTTTTTAAAATTAATACATACACATATTTTCCACAGACTTTTTAAAAATATTTGACACGAGTATTTCCATTTCATATTTTTGAAATTAAATGTTACAAATGTAACAATATCTACTAATAGATTCCAGCTGTCGAAATTGAAGCGCAATTTCTAGGCAACTTTGTTTTTCAACCTAGGCAATTCACATACCAACACTATTTTGGTTTATTATTATTTTGAATGAAGAAAACAAACTCATTAACAAACACATTAACGAATTTAATAAACACACACATATCATATGTATAATTTTATGCATGTGTTAGTAGCAACTTTAAATGCAATTTACTCAACATGAAGAAAAAATTTTAAAATCTGTAAATCTGGTGAACAGCTAAAAAGAAATACCTTTCAAATAATATACGTTTGTGTCAAAATCGGGATAAAACGGTATAACAAAAGATCGGTAACAAGAAATCGCCTAGCCTATTAATGTTATTATTATTTATTATTATTTATTATTTATTTGTATCCAAAAGTTTGTTACAATATCTGTTAACATAATTTCGGTGTAAAATATGTTGCTATAATAGGAATAGTTACTTTCACTTATCCTATGACGCCATAGGACAAGAACATTATTATTAAGCTGACTAAATCTATACCCAGGCTTACACCTAATTGAATATATGTGAAGTTAACATAAAAAAATGCTGTCAATCGATGGTAATGAAATTATAATTAGTCGAAAAAGCAACGAAACAATCGGTGTATGACAAAAAATGAATACTAGAACGTCCAGTACATTACAGGAATTTATCAAAAATGATGGGGAATACTAATATACTAGTCCTGCTTAAATTTTTATAAGATCTATTAGTTGTTATTAAGAAAAAGTTGTTATCAAATGAAAGAACGGAATATTGGAAAATACTGCATGAAAAACTTGAAAGAACATACAGAACATATTTCAAGGTTCCTATCTGTTTAAGTCCGTAAAATAGCCTCAAACATTAACGACCACGAAAGCCAAATTTATAGATTTCACCGATTTTTTAAAATTTAATTTACACCGATTTTTGACAATCTCAATAGAGATTGCTGTAAATAATTTGTACGTTACATTGAAAAAAATATTCTTCTTTGTATAATTTATCTGATATCTGCTATGATGAGCAAAACAGAGCTACCGTAATTTTTATAATCCAAAATATAAACAAATACAATAAATAAAATATGAGAAAAAATGCCAAACAAATTTAAAATACAGAATTAATAGCAAAGAAAAGAAATTGTGTAATTTATTATAGTTTCATGTGCATTATATAAATGCACATGTTTTGGTAAGAAACTGCTTTTTTATATGTTCGTTAAACTCTTAAATGCTCAATATACATATATGTATTAATACTTATAAATAAAAATCTGATCAAAACATTGCAACCGGAAAATATTAAATCGTTGGGTTACATATTTTTTGTCGTTTATTTATATCCACAATCTGATCAATTTTCGGTTATAT
Source organism: Cordilura impudica (assembly GCA_963682025.1). Classification (NCBI taxonomy): domain Eukaryota; kingdom Metazoa; phylum Arthropoda; class Insecta; order Diptera; family Scathophagidae; genus Cordilura; species Cordilura impudica. The sequence goes on from OY821521.1 coordinate 108,721,784, forward strand.
TTAAAAATTTGTGATAGAGTTAGAAATTAATCTAATCATGATAAGATATCCTTATTTTAATTAAAGCAAAATCCGTAGCAAATTTTTCAAAATAATTATTTATATTCTGCTATGTTTTGTTACATAGTAGGTACTATTAAAATTTTATTGCGAACGCAATAATATTTAAAGATTTTTAAAAATTACTGAAGAAATTCTGAGTCGGGGGTTGCAAATATAAGATCGTTTACATAATCGACAAATTATATTCACCTTAATTGCTCATTTTGATTAAGTGACTAAAATCCATATCACTCATACTGTTTAACGCCGTTGGATTTCTTTTCATGGGGCTAAGTTAAGTTCTTGGTTTATGCCAACAAGACAACAACGTCAGAAGAGTTCAGAACAATGTGAAAGAGCGGTAAAAAATTGAATTCAAAGAATCGATCGCTATAAAGTATTCACGGCGGTCATATGAAAAACATAGAATTCCATTCTTATATGTAACATGTGTACTACTAATAATCTCTGGTTTTTTAAATACAAAATTGTTATTCATTTTTTGAAAAACTCTTTTCTTATCCTGACCAACCATCCGCATTTGGCGCGATTACTTTTTTTTTGTAGACTCATCCTCCCATAAATTATCATACCGCTTTTTAAACAAAAATTTAAATGTGAAACAATTTTTTTTGGCCTAATATAAAAGACTCAAGGAAAAGAAAAATTATAAGTAATTATTTCACCCAAACGTATCGGAAAATAAAATCCAAACATGTTTCAAATATTTCAGAATGAAAGAATAGTGTACCCAAAAATAAGAAAGCAATTGTGATCCATTTGTGGCTACCAATGAAATTGATCATTTAAAGCAAACGGCCATTTAAGGGCCTTACTGAGGAAATATCTAGAGGTCCGGTTATTAATATGGTAACATTTTAAATGTATATGCGTTCACGAAAGGTGCCATTTTTTCTGCATTTCGTCGGTGTATCATTTGTCCAGAAATTAGTACTACCATGCGACTATTTGGAGTATTTAGGGCTTTAGTGGTCAATTCTATTATGGCTATTAGTTATAAATTCATTAGCTTTAGATGATTGAGTTACACAAAAACCATACAGCAGTAAAATTATACTGTGATTATGAAATTAAAAATATTTCAAATGACTTTTATGTTAAAAACAACGGATAAACTTCGTGACTTTAGCCGAATGAACATAGCTCGTATCATCATTTGCGACTTCGATAATGACAATTAATGCATTATGGCCACAAGAAATAAAGGTCTTCAGGTAACTTTTGTGTTTACCTTGAAAAAATTGACTTACCTTTATTTTTTTTGGTGTGACAAAATAAAAACAAGTAAGAAAATTATAGTCGGTCTAGACCGACTATACGATACCCTATACCATGCGTTTAGAAACCCTATCTCATAGGCCCAACTAACTGGACATAGAAAATAAGCAAAAACCGAGTTTGAGTGGCATTTTTATTAATTTTTTTGGCTGCAGATATGAAAAAGTTCATATCGGATGCTATATCTATATAGGGACTAGGTCCAAAAATGGACCGATCCTGATCATGTTTGGTAAAGTCTCTTGTATTTTGCAAAAATATATACAAACAAAATTTGAGAAGAATCAGTGCAATATTTTTGTTTTTTAATAGGGAAGCAGCTCTTTATGGGGTCAAAGGGATCATTTTTGTACTACTCATTAATGGATGTAATGAACGCATACAAACCCAATTTGAGTAAGATCTATATGACAATTTGGATCTTATGGCAATTTATGTCGATTTCATATGGGTAATTTGTATGGGGCTAGGTCTGAACATGGACCGATTCTCACCAATTTCAACAGCGTTCATCCCATGGACGATAAAAGCTTATATACCAAATTTCATCAAAATACATTCATATTTGCGACCTGCAGTTTGATTACAAGCTTTACATGGACACACAGACGGACGGACGGACGGACGGACGGACATTGTTAAATCAACTCAGAAAGTGATTCTGATTCGATCGGTATAATTAAAGATGGGTCTAGGTCAAACATTTTTGGTTGTTACAAACAGCAGCACAAAGTCATTATACCCAAACCACATAGTGGTATAGGGTATAAAAATCACTTAAAATATAATCAATATTATCAAATTATTAAGTAATACACATACTAAAAAACAAAAATAACTTTTTTTTATCGAAGAGCTAAAAACTTTAGTCATAGAAATAAACAACAAAACGTTTATTGTATAATTGGATTGATAGAGAAAATATGTGGTGTTTGATTTGAAATTACACTGATGTGATGGATAATTCTATGATATTATAGTAAACCGACATTATTGGTGGAACTATATATATGGGGCATTTCATGTCAAGTGCACCAACTTTTGAAACTGATGTCTTCCGATCGGGATGAAATTTGCACCAAGATTAGTCCTATTGGATAGTAGTTTAGACACAATTTTTCAACAAGATCGGTCCAGATCTCTCTGAGTTAGAGGGGATCAAAATTTGACATTTTGGCCAAACAGGTGTTTTTTCTCATCAATGTAACTTATTAGCTATTGTTATTAGAAAATTTTCTCCCAAAGAGTTTAGATAGCTATTTCTTCAACATTTCGGAAAAAAATACTTAAAAAAAAAAAAATTTGTAGACTTTTTTTTTGCTAAATTAAAGCATTTTTTGCCTTTTTTTTCAAAAAGGGCATTTTTTTTTCATAAGAAAGCTTAGGATTTTTCCCTTAAGAGCTTTTTGGTCGCTTAGTGGGACGGGAGTGGGATATCTATCAAAATAAATGTTTTGTAACTCAAGACAACGGTTTTTCAATTTTTCACAAATGCACTATTTTGAATTTTTTCTTATTTGTGTCTAAAACCTTTCAAATAAAACTTATACTGAGAAACTAGACAAACTAAACTTTCCGAAGGTATATAACATACCCAACTAAAATTTTATACCCTCGATACTGTAATACCCAGAATATGTTAACCTCAGGAAAAAAATCGCTTTTTTTCTATAGAAATGTTGAAAAATTATTATTTTTTATTTATTTTTAATAATAATTAAATTAATGTATAATAATAATAATATTAAAAATAAATAGATAAATAATTTAATAAAATTTAATCTTAATCACATTAGATCCCTTTATATCATAACTATTTTTATACTTAATTTATTGTAGCTGATGAAGTATTTAAGTTTTGTCCCTTTTTAAAAATCCAGTCTTTCATCCAGCTTATTTGTCGCATTTATTTGCTGCTTTTTTTGCCAATCTTTTCTTGGCGTTACTAGGTTCAGCTGTTGATTTCGCTGCTGGTTTCTTTTTTGGCTTTGGAAAGAAATCGCATTGAGTAGAGGCCGAAAACTTTTTCATCTTGAGTCTTCCATCGACAAGCGGTATAAAGGGATGGTATTGAGCGGTGCCATCGATTGTTACCGCAGCATTGAATCTGCTCTTCAGTGTTCTCAATGTTTCCTCATGATCCTCTTTGCTACTAAAAACTATTTTAGTTTCTTTACAATAATTCTATGCCCAATGGAATAAAGCAGTCGCATCTAAGATGCGATCTTGGTGAGAGAACTGGATGCTATACTTCGCTACATTTCTTTTAAGGTTTGCTCCAATACCATCACATGCTCCTTTACCATGAGCAGTAGGATGAAAATGCCACTCAGCTGGCATTCCAAAATCTTTTTCATGGGCCATAAGATTTGACAAGCTACTTTTGTTTTTAAAATGTTGACGAGCTCCGTCCGAAACGTAGTATACCTTCTTTACTGTAAATTTAGATTTTAGGAATTTTAGTATTCTCTTCTGGTACTCATAAACTGCGACGGTATCATGTTTTAAATCGTCGGATATGATTGCCATACTTTTGTGTTCCAGTTCTTCATCTTTCATGTAGTAAATAACTACTGTGAATATAGTTGCTTGGTCGTTATTGAAGTGGAATGCTTGTATGGCATACTGAAGAACATATTTATAGTTTTCTGCGAAATCATGTGAAATAATGAATTAACCAGATGTCAAATGTATCTTCAAATCCTTGAAGAATGTCCATTGCTCTTTGACTAAAAAGATATGGGTTCTCAAGTTTAGCAATCCTGTACACATTTCTTCCACAAAATCATCCACATTTAAATTGTTTTCAATGTGCATCTGTCAGTCTGAATCCAAGAATCAAATTTGACCTCCTCTATATATCCTCGATCTAAAGAGTTGATTAAATTTTCTTTGATGAATGTGGTTTTCGGGCAATTGGTACATTCACCTAAGTGGCAAGAAGTTGTTGCATTAGGACACATAGCCAATTTAAGGCAATCGCGGTAATCGTGTAAATCTTCTGCCGAATCATCTGTTAAATACTTTAAGTTGATTTCCATCAACATCAGTTTAACATTTTCATGGTAAATGCAAACGCATACTGTGTGAGTTCCGCTGCTTTCTGTCAAATCGCAATTTTTTGGCCTCATTTGGGTTAATTTCGCGAAGTCAATTCTAACATCCTCGTGTTCAAATTGAAATGTTGCAAATAACTCTTTCAGGTTACAGATAACCATTCTCTTCTGTTATGTTATGAAGGTATGTTACATACTTTCGGAAAGGTTAATTTGTCTAGTTTCTCAGTATAAGTTTAATTTGTAAGGTTTTACACACAAATAGGAAAAAATTCAAAATAATGCATTTGTGAAAAATTGAAAAACCGTTGTCTTGAGTTACAAAAAATTTATTTTGATAGATATTCCACTCCCATCACACTAAGCGACCAAAAACCTCTTAAAGGAAAAATCCTAAGCTTTCTTATGAAAAAAAAAATGCCCTTTTTGAAAAAAAGGCAAAAAATGCTTTAATTTAGCAAAAAAAAAGTCTACAAATTTTTTTTTTTTAAGTATTTTTTTCCGAAATATTGAAGAAATAGCTATCTAAATTATTTGGGAGAAAATTTTCTAAGAATGAGAAAAAAGAAGATGAGAAAAAACACCTGTTTGGCCAAAATGTCAAATTTTGATCCCCTCTAACTCAGAGAGATCTGGACCGATCTTATTGAAAAATTGTGTCTAAACTACTATCCAATAGGACTAACCTTGGTGCAAATTTCATCCCGATCGGAAGACATCGGTTTCAAAGGTTGGTGCACTTGACATGAAACCCCCCATATATAAAATGAAAGTGTTTTAAAATGTCATAATTTTATATTTCTACATTTTGTTTTAAATTTAAATTAAGAAATTTTCCTAATATTACAATGTATTAAAGAATAAAGCATATCGAGGGCTTATATTCAAAAAGTGAAATCTAAATTTGACACCAATATTAATTTTTGATTTCAAACTGTTCTCTGATATAACTGTCAAATACAATATTTATTTTGATATCATATATGATTAGTACGACTATTTCTTAATAGATATTGTAGCAAATCGATCGACAAATACTTTCATATCTTATTAATAAATTGGTTTTATATGCTCTCTTTAAAATAATTATTGATGTAGACAGCACTTTATGAATATCATAACTATTCTGTAAGAATTATTAATCAGACCGCTTTTCGGCATTAAGCCTCCATTAGTGACTATATTTATTATATTTTACATTGTAATAATTAATTAAGTTAATTCTTTCTATAAAAAAAAAACATTATTGTTTTTATTCAAATACAATAAGTAAAAATCTAAAGTAAAGTTTCGGTCTAAACCACTTACAATACCTTATACCTTGGGTTTAGAGACCCCATCACTTAGGTCGAACTAATTGGATATAGAAAATAAGCATAAACCAAATTTAGGTGGCATTGTTATATATATTTTGCAGATATGGAAAAGTTCATATCGGATACTATATTTATATGGGAACTACATAGGTCGAAAAATGGACCGATCCTGACCATATTTGGTAAAGTCACTTATAGTTTGAAAAAACATATACAAACCAAATTTGGGAAAATTTGTGCAATATTTTTTTTATAGATTTAAGTGAAGATCGGGAAGCAGCTTTATATGGGGGGATATGATTAACATTTGTCCTATAGGGTTTATTTTGGACTACTGATAAATGGATGTAAATAACATGCACAAACTCAATTTAACCGAGATCTATATGATAATTTGGATATTATGACAATTATGTCGATCTTATAGGTGTCATTTGTATGGGGACTAGCTCTGAACTTGGAGTGGTTTTCGCCAGTTCCAATAGCATTTATTCTATGGCTAATACAAGCTTATATACTAAATTTCATCAAAACATATTCATATTTGCAACCTGTAGGTTGAATACAAGGTTTACATGGACATACAGACGGACGGACGGACAGACCTCGCCAAATCGACTCAGAATGTGATTCTAAGTCGATCGGTATAATAAAAGATGGGTCTAGGTCAAATATTTTTGGTAGTTATGAAATCAGCACAAAGTCATGATACCTTAACCACATGTGGTATAGGGTATAAATATACAAAATTATCATATTAACATTATTTGTTCTTTTTACACAAAGTGTACTCGAATTTTGTATTATTTCTTTTTTTTTTTTTATTTGTTGGAATTCAACGTGAAGATATGAGTGGAAAATTATTGATCTTATTGTTTTCGTACGATATATGTCAATGGTATATTTCAAAACATAATTTTTCATTCTTTAGATCCTGCTTAGTGATCAAAAGCAGTTGGTCACGATAGTTATACCGCTACTTCTGGTTGAGTCACTAACCCTCCTCCGTAATGAAAAGCTTTAGATAGTGTAATGTATAACTGTATCGTATTTATACCTGTTTCAATTAAATCTAAGTTTGTTTGATATTATTTGTAAAATGTCATAGCAATTGAAAAATATATATTCAGTTTGATTTGAGCAATAAAAGAATTAACAATAATCATTACAAATTCAGGTGTGGGGTAAAAAAAAAAAAATGGATTTAAGACCCAACCGCCGGACGATTACAGATGCATTAAATTTAGCTGGAATATCTTTTCCTGAAAATGCAACAATATCTCAATTAAGATCTTTGTATAATGGATTGCCTCAATTCCAAAATTCAAACAATGATGCTGTTCAAACTTTAGATGAATTAAATACTTCTGTCGATAGTGTGTTTCCTGCCGAAAATAATACTCCTTTTGCTGCTGCTTGTGTAAACGATTGTGCTGTTAATGATGCCTTAATGTCTGATGTTCCTAACTCTTCTACCTTGCCAGTTTCAAATGCTATTTTATCCGATAATGGACCTTCAACTGCAAATGCAACTGCTGTAAATGATACCGGACTTCCTGCTTCAAATAATGAAGATCCTATTGATGAGGAACAGCAGTTGGAGAAAGAACTGAAAATTCTCCATATGCGGTGTGAAATTAAAAAATTACAAACACAACTTCAATCTTTAGAAAGTAATTCGTATCTAACTCCTGTCAATCGGCGTATTAATTATAAAGAACTTGATGTAGTTGTTCAAAAATTCAGTGGTGATGATCACCAAGATGTTTTGAAATGGTTTAGTTATTTCGAAGATTATACTCAAATGTCTGGATATAATGAACACGAACTTTTATTGGGATTAAAATGGTTATTGTGTGGTACTGCCCGTCAATATATTCAAAATATTAACATTACCAAATATGATGTTATGAAGAATTTGCTTATCAAAACCTTTAAAAGAACCTTAACTTGCGAAGAAGTGTATCGAAAGTTGCGTGCACGCACTTTAAAACCAAATGAATCTTGTCTAAGCTACGTGATTGCTATGCAAACAATTGCTGCTCAAACTAATATTGATGAAAATGAATTATTAGACATTATAATGGATGGATTTCAAGATAAATCAAATAATATGTCATTATTATATAGTGTTTCATCAATTGACAAACTTATTGAACATTTGGATCGTTATGAAAAACGCCGAGTTCGAAAACAGGATGCAGCCTTGAAAATTAAGTCTAACTCTATGTCGGATGTGAGATGTTTCAATTGTTCTCAATTTGGACATTTTCAAAGTGCTTGTCCAAAACCTACTCGTCCTCCTGGTTCATGCTTTACCTGTCATCAAATAGGTCATTTTAATAAAGATTGCCCAACTCGTAAAAGATCTACAACAGTTGCATCAGTTTGTCAAGAACCGGAAATTTTGACTGAGGATATTTATGTTAATCCAATTCAAATGGTGAGTGTGGCTTTTTACAATATAAACGAATGCACTAATTATTTGGATTTTAATTCTCTTATTGATTCTGGCAGTCCAATTAATTTTATTAAGAAATCATTAGTACCTTCAAACTTTGGAATATCAAAAGAGTTAAAGGTAACAAATCTTGTTGGTCTTGGAAATTTTAAATTACATATGTATGGACAAGTATCATGTTTGATTAAATATCGCAACATAATTAAACATGAACAATTAGTTGTAGTTCCAGATAATTATATGACAACTTCAATGATATTGGGTAGACATTTTATGAATACATTTAATATACATTTGTGTTATATCAATTCAAATAATTCGAGTGCATATCGTTTAATTGAAGATAAATTTAAGCAGGTTGGTAGGGATTGTGATTGTCTCACGTTATATAAAAGTAAATCAGAGAAAGGTGACTCAGCTTTAAATCCTCATATGGAAATACCTAATTTAAATATTTCGCCTTTGCTTAAAAATAGTGAAATAAACTTGACTAAAAATGTCATTATAAAATCCTATATTTATCCAAAAAATCTTAAGAAAACGCCGTTTAATTACAAAATGAAGATACGTTTATCTGATGATGTACCTGTCCATTGCTCTCCGCGCCGATTATCTTATCATGATCGAGGAGAAGTACAAAAAATTATTGATGACTTGTTAGAGAGAAAAGTTATTCAACCTAGTAATTCACCATATGCATCAGCTATTGTTTTAGTTAAGAAAAAATCAGGAGAAACCCGAATGTGTATTGATTATCGAAGTCTTAATAAAAAAACCATACGTGACAACTTTCCTTTACCTTTAATAGATGATTGTATCGAATATATGAAAGGAAAAACTATTTTTAGTTTACTTGATTTAAAAGACGGATTCAATCACATTGAAATGGATAATGAATCGGTACCCCTTACAGCATTCGTTACACCACACGGTCTATTTGAATATCTTAGAATGCCATTTGGCTTAAAAAATGCACCTGCAAATTTTCAAAGATATGTTTATTATATTTTCAAAGACTTAATTGATTCATGTGAAATAATTGTTTATATTGATGATATTTTAATAGCATCAGTGGACTTTAAATCTCACTTGGAAATATTGAATAAAGTACTGTCTCGTGCTCACGAGAAAGGTTTAGAGCTTAAATTAAATAAATGTAAATTTTGTTATAATGAAATTGAATATTTTGGATACGCTGTTAATTCGAATGGTATACGGCCTACTGACAGACATTTATCTGCAATTAAAATGTTTCCAATGCCCAAAAATCGAAAGGAATTACAGACATGTATCGGTTTGTTTTCATATTTTAGAAGATTTGTACCATCTTTTTCAAAATTAGCGAATCCGTTATTAAATTTATTGCGTAAGAAACAGGAAAAATCGTTCCACTTTTCAGAGTATTGTATAAATGCAATTAATGAATTAAAGAAACGATTAATGGAAGCACCCATTTTAGCAATTTATAATCCAAAATGTGAAACGGAATTGCATTGTGATGCTAGTACTCTAGGATTTGGAGCTGTTTTACTGCAGCGTCAAAATGATGATAAGTTTCACCCAATTGCTTTTTTTTCAAAGTCTACGTCTGATGCAGAGTCAAGATATCATAGTTTCGAATTAGAAACTTTATCGATTATATATGCTCTTCGCCGATTTCGGATTTATTTGGAAGGAATTCCTTTTAAAATTATCACTTATTGTAATTCACTTACTATGACCTTAAGCAAAAAACAAATTAATCCGAGAATATCACGTTGGGCTTTAGAATTGGAAAATTATAATTACTCAATACAACACCGTAATGGTTTGTCGATGGGGCATGTTGATGCTTTGAGTAGATGTTACGAAAAAGATAATAAAATATCATATGTTGATGAATTAAATACTCAACAAACAGTAGCTGCTGTTGACTCTAACGAATTAGATGTACAAATTCAAATAATGCAAAATCGTGATGAAACTATAAGAAATTTGATACTTAAGTTGGAGAATGGAAATGACGATTACTTTGAGTTATCGGATGGATTGCTATTTCGCAAAGGAGAATCAAATTCTTTACTTTTGTATGTGCCTCGTGAAATGGAAGAAAATGTTATTCGTTTAGTTCATGAAAAAATTGGGCATCTTGGTGTGGAAAAGTGTTTAAATCAAATTAAATTTAACTATTGGTTTCCAAAAATGAAAGATAAAATCAAACAATATATTAAAAATTGCTTAAAGTGCATCATATATTCAACACCTACACGACTACATGAACAAAATTTATACAATATTCCTAAAACTCCTTTACCATTTGATACAATTCATGTGGATCATTTTGGGCCGTTACCATCTATATTTTCAAAATGGAAACATATACTAGTAATAGTAGACGGATTTACAAAATTTGTACGTCTTTATCCAGTCAAATCTACCAGCACTAAAGAAATTTGTTTGTCAATGGAAAAGTATTTTAATTACTATAGCAGACCAAGACGTCTTATATCAGATAGAGGTTCTTGTTTTACGTCGAATGAATTTAAAGAGTTTTTAAATAAAAACAATATTGATCATGTCAAAGTTGCGGTTTCATCACCAGAAGCAAATGGTCAAGTTGAACGCGTAAATCGTATTATTAAGGCAATGTTAAGCAAATTAAGTGAACCTTTGCAACATGCTGATTGGTCTTTAAAATTATCTGAAATAGAATTTGCTATTAATAACACTGTACACAGTACTACAAAGGAAACACCAAGTCAACTTCTCTTTGGAGTTAATCAACGTGGAATTACTATTGATGAATTTACCGAATATTTAGATAACAGAAAAAGAGAAATAGTTAAGAGAAATTTAAATGAGACAAGGTTGAAAGCATTAGAATGTATTGAACGGTCTCAGGAATATAATCAAAACTATCATCGAGATCATAGTATGCCAGCCAAAAAGTATTTAGTTGGAGATTTTGTTGTAGTTAAAAATAATCCTAATATTGTTGGAAAAAATAAAAAGTTTTCAGAAAAGTACCGTGGCCCTTATGTAATTAGTAAGATATTGGATAAAGATAGGTATGTAATACAAGATATTGACAATTGTCAATTAACCCAGATTCCATATAAGGCAATTTTTGAGTCAAATAATTTAAGAAGCTGGATATCGTGAGACATTGACAACAACTTGTTTATATATAAGAGGCCACCTCACTATTTATTTATTTTTGTTGATTGAGGTCAATCAATTTATCAGGTTGGCCGAACTGTAATGTATAACTGTATCGTATTTATACCTGTTTCAATTAAATCTAAGTTTGTTTGATATTATTTGTAAAATGTCATAGCAATTGAAAAATATATATTCAGTTTGATTTGAGCAATAAAAGAATTAACAATAATGGTATTTCAGTGTAGGCTAAATACAATGTACTAGTAAAGTAAATCAAGATTATCAGATATAATATTTTATTGACTCAGGAACTGAAGCAATAATTGTTAATATTTTTTATTGACATTTATGCAAATAACAGTTTATTAAAAGTTCATAAATGCATAAGTATATTTGTCACGTATAACGTCACAAGAGTTATACTTTGTTTTTCATTTCCATTTTTTTTTAATTATCCCATACCAAGTGTCATGAAATCTGTTAAATACCGACAACAGCTCAAAATCCTAGGTTGAACGCAGATGAACGCAATTTCACTGTCTAAACCAGGTTGTCTAATATTAATTCAAATATAAAATATGCATTACACAGATAATCGAAATTCGGTAATAAGCTGCATAGCAATTCGGTTGCCAATAAATTCGATAGCCACAATGAAATTGTTTTCTGTGTGTAATATGTGTCTATGATCCGACAAAATAAAACTTTGGATTAAATACAGGACATTTTTGCAGAAATTCTCGGCGTTCACAACTTCAAAAGTGACAATAAGATTATTACTTTTTGCAACAGTATTTTAAATTGTTTGTTGTTTTATGTTATTGATCTTTATTTTCAATTTATTTTTATTGTTCACAATATTATAGTTAGGAATACAATAATTTTGATATATTAACTTTAAGAGTTTAGCCAGTTTTGACTTTTCAACTTAAATATATAGTTTACTAGCTGACCCGCCAGACGTTGTCCTGCCTAAAATTTTATAGATAGAAAGAAAAAACTGAAATAATTTCTATGAAAATATTAGATTTTTTTTATTAATTTAACAAAAATGAAGTATTTTAATTAATTCGAAGCCTTAATAATAGAATAAATAAATTTTGTTTTTTTTATATTAATGCTAGTTGATGAACAATGTTTTTCGTCAATCCCTGTGGTGTATAAATGATCAAATTTGATGGTTTGCCAACGCGAGAACACGCAACATATAACTGTCCATGTGAAAAGCACGGATTTTCTAGATCCAACCCACAAATGGACATTGTTTGACCTTGTGACTTGTTAATGGTCATTGCGAATGCCAAGCGAATTGGAAACTGCATGCGTCTGAATGGAATTGGCGAGTCTGAAGGAACCATTGGGATCCGTGGCAAGAGAACAACTTCACCTTGAAACTTGCCGCTCAAAATGGTAGCTTGAATAACATTGCTCATTATTTTTTTTATGACCAATCTTGTACCATTGCATAGCTTAGGTGCATTTAAATTCCTAAGCAAAATGATTGGTGAACCAATTTTTAATCTCAAGTTATGAGGTGGCATTCCTGGTAAATCCAGTGAATTTAAAAATTCAACAGGATAGTTGACTGCTTCATCTGGATCGACAACAGTGTCGATCGAATTGAACAACATCTCATCGCCAGGCAATAACTGTTGTATTTTGAAATTAATAACGTCAACATCTATATTTTTAGCGGCCAAAATAACTCGTTCACGTAACCACGCATGATTAATGTAATTTTCGCGTATATTTGGGAATATGCTTACAACCAAAGCATCTTTCGTGGCTACCATTTTACAAAAATTGTCTGGAAATTTTATGCATTGTGTATTTTCATGAAACATAATTTTTCCATTGCCAATGTTGAGCAATTGCTCAGAGAATGACAGTGCCAATGGGTCATTTTGTAGTTGAATACGCATGTTTGTCTTAAGGCGTAATGTATTAACATTCCGCCATAGGTGCGATTGCTTCAAACATGCGTTGATTTCGTCCGCATATGTAGCGCGTGGAATGACCGGCAATGTTTGTCTGAAATCACCAGACAGCAACAGAAGAGCTCCACCGAAAAGTCTGTTATTATTATTAATATCTTTCATAGTTCTATCAAAGGCTTCTAGTGAATGTTTGTGGGCCATAGTACATTCGTCCCAAATAATAATTTTGCATTTTTGCAAAACTTTAGCCATGCCTGAATGCTTCTTTATGTTGCACATTGCATCTTTATTTGTGTGAACATTGAATGGCAACTTGAGTGCTGAGTGTGCAGTCCGTCCACCATCAAGCAAAGTCGCTGCAATACCTGATGAAGCAATAGCCAATGCAATATGATTTTGTGACCGAATGCGTGCAAGTAACAGTGAGATAAGAAATGTTTTGCCAGTGCCGCCTGGTGCATCCAAAAAGAAGAATCCACCTTGTTGTGCTTCAATTGACAAATTAATTCGATCGTATATGATCTTTTGTTCAGCAGTTAGCAATTGCTCATTATTTGCAACGAAAGTAGTCAACGTTGCCGCATCGAACTGTTGTTCGCGCTCAACATCGCTGTTAATGATGTCTGTTGCTGGTCGGTTAGGCGATGGCAAACCGAAATGAATGAGTGGCATATTGGAAATATTAATGCAAATATCCTCAATCATCATTAACGCCTCGTTATACATTTCCGATGAAAAATTGATATTGTGATCTTGATCAGCTGTCCGAATACGATGCAAAATATCTTCGCTCATTGAATCTTTATATTTGTCCCAGAGAACAGAAGCTTGCGACAGAAAGCATGTCGTCAACAATATGGCGAATAATTGTCGAATTTGATGAGGAGAGGAACTCAGCACTGCATCTGCTAGTGCAAGATCCCAATGGTTGTCATCTTCAAGCAAATGCAATTCGTGACACGCATCATGGTATGTGTCGAACAAAATACCGTTGACTGTTCGCAAGTATTGGAATGACGTCGGTCCAGGAACGTTAACCAACAACAAACGCAAGAAGAAGCATTCGCGTTGCTTAGGATGGACTGTGTATAATCGGCCTAATGTATTTGCCATAAATATGCCGTGGTACCCTTGTACTGGAACGCCTTGCTTTCGTGGGTTCCACTTTTTTGATTGTTTGTTCCATGTAAAAAATCGTGGCACATCAGTGTACATTAATGTCTTTGAAAATTGACCGAAAATACCTGGTTGGTTGCATAGTTCGAAGAACTCAGTTAGTGTGGTTTTTGGGGGAGTTAGTGCACGTTGTACAGCAGTCTCTTCCGTAAAATAAACACGCTGTCCATTTTGAAGGTGCACGGCCAAATGAATAACAGCAGGGTCTCTTTCGTGTATAGGAAAACTTAAAATGCGCCAAACTGCTTCATTGCTGCTAATGTATCGGCCCATTTGATAACGTGTTATTTCGTCGTTATCATTTACGTTTTGAACAGCAAATACAGCCATATCGCTTCCCTTATGAACGTATTTGCAAATGTATTTTATGGAACTCACTGAACTACAGAACTCAACGTTTATGTGCGCTTTGTACGTTTTTGACAGTAATGGTGAATACGGAACCACCCAACGATTGTCAATGTCTTGCGTTACACCGTTTGACATGCGCAATTGATATGAGTGGCCACCATTGTCTGTGTTTCTACGACGATACAATGGGTAACCATCGGTATTAGTGACAGTATCATTTATGCACTCTTTTGGAAAAAGTTTCGTACATTTTCCATTGTCCATGCACGGCGCCGTCATGTTTAGAGCACCGCATGGTCCATGGATCATGTTAGTGGTAATAATGTTGAACAACTCTTGATCTATATTCGAATCCGGAATTTCAGCTGAAATAATTTTATCAATTTCTTCTGGACGTACTTTATCAACCAACCAAATCAAAATGTGTGCATGTGGCAAACCTCGTTTTTGCCATTCAACAGAATACAGCCAGCAACGTGTTTTTCCGAATACAGAGTGATGTGTAATCAAGTTCATCATAGATTTTAGTTTTTGTTTGAAGACACGTGCAGTGATATCATGCCGATGCATTGCTGTTTGACCTTGCAATAATGAAATAGTTATTTCATCCCATTTTGGATTGCACGTAAATGTTATGAACAAATCAGGTCTACCGTACGCGCGCACGAAAGTCATTGCGTCTTGAATATATTCTTGCATATGCCGCGGACTACCAATGTATGATGATGGAAGAATATATGCGGTACCAATATCGTTAATATTAGTTGTTCCATCTACGTTACCGACAATAGCATCACGCAAATGAATATACTCCTCAGAACGCAACTTTGCTTGATTAAACTTGATGTACCGTAATCGCTCGCTTTCGATTTTTGCATACATATCAACGATGTATTGATGAAACAGCTGGCGGCATCGGATAATGTTGTTGTCTTCATTGGTACGAATCATCAACCGATATGCGTAGAAGTTCATCGCGCTCACTTTCTTGTTCGTTGCTGCACCTTCAAATTTAAAATAAAAATAAATAAAAAAGAAAATAAATAGTACAGAAAAATCAAAAATGGAATTATATTTAAATTTTACCTGTCACGGGGTTTCGTTGTTTTATATTTAAATGATATCCATCTTCTCCTTCCCAAAATATTAATGGGTATTGCAAAGCGTCGTAAGAACGATGGCTGTCTGCAATTGTCTGCACCGTATTATCTCTGCGTTGGATCCGTATATCTCGACGTTCAAATGCGTCACCAACCATAACAACTGCAACTTCATTAACGGTTGGTGCATTGTATCTGCCCGCATGCTCTCCTGATGGTACTTTGTCTGCTTTGATGAGGATCATGTAGTTATCGTTTTGTAGCCTGTTGGAAACAACGTTGAACAACTGGACCAACTGATTGTGATTTCTCAAAAACGGTTCCAAAATTGACACGATTTCTCGCTCCTCCATTAACTCGATGTGATTGTAGTGGCAGCGTGTGTTTATTTGTTGATCCTCATCACCCATGAAGTAGATTTGCAAGAATTTTGGATCGGCATCAGGCATTGAAATCAAAGAACCGATTTGATGATACACTTGGCCCTGAATCTTAAATGTTGATTCAAAATTTCGACCATCCTCATTCCGCAAGATTTTTGTTGCTCCAAACGATGTCATTTGGAAGCACGAATTGAATTTACGAATTTTACGCAAAAATAATTTTGATTGAGGTGTGGCTCCATCCAATAGAGCTTTCAGTGGTTCAGGCGGCGAATTCAATGGTGGCAATACTACTTTTCCAGACGCGCAACAGAAACCGGCTGACTCTCCTTTGTATTTGAATGCATGGCAGTGTTGGCATTCTTTATTCATAGCACCGATGACAATTTGTGAATGCGATGAATAGTCTACGTCAAACTCGTATTCGAACGCAAGTCGGAGAAGTGATTCACGTGTCAATGCGCGATATACTTGTAGGCGCTGTCGTTCAGTTGTTCTCTGTTCATCGGTGGCTCGTTGACGCGCCTGTCTTTGTCTCAATGCATTAGCTCGAAGGCGTTCGTTGCGTTGCTCTTGACTTTCATGTTCACGTAAGTTCGCCATCTGGTCTCTAGAATTTGCAGTGTCCGTCAAGTGATCTTCTACTGTTCTATTTAACCGAATGTTGTGGACTGTTTGTGCATGCTGTGAACGTCGACCAATATTTCCTCCTCGCCCACGAAGACGTGGCATTTTTCTTTTATAAACACACAACACATAAATTTAATAAACTTTGATTTTAGTTTTAGGGTTATGATTATTTGTTTCACAAACTTACATATTGCTTATTTTCAGTTAGTCGCTTAACACTCCGTAAAGTTTGTAAAATTAAACACAATTTTTATTTGAAATAATTTCTTTTAATTTCAAACTATTTTATTTTTTCTTTAAATCAAAATCAATTAAATTATGACAAATTGGTTAAAACTTCGCAACAAACATTCACCTTTAAAAAAACATTCAATATAAAATTGAAAGGAAGTAAAAATTTCAAACCTTACCCTTTCAAAATAGTTGATAACAGTATAGTTCTCAACATAGATGGGAATTTTGTATTACTATTGAAAAAATGCATTGACGTTTTATGGTAATTTTTTTTTTTTTATTGAAAAAATCATTCATAATGGTAATAAAATGCATCAATTGTTAAAAACCGTCAATAACAATTTATTTCAAAACCATTGCCATTAGTAATGAAATGGTTCAATGAAATTAGTTTCAATACTATTGACATCAATTAAATTGTAATTAATTATGAATTGATTGGTCCCACTAATTAATTAGTCCCATTTGTAGTTCTCAATAGGAAAACAATATCATATTAGTTCTCATGTGTAATGTTGTAATTAGTACAGAGTAGTTGAGAGTAGAGAAATAGGTTAGAGTTTTTTAAAATGTTATTAATTATTGACATGAGAACGATGCAGTATAGTTCTCAACATAGATGGGAATTTTGTATTACTATTGAAAAAATGCATTGATGTTTTATGGTAATTCCTTTTTTTTTATTGAAAAAATCATTCATAATGGTAATAAAATGCATCAATTGTTAAAAACCGTCAATAACAATTGATTTCAAAACCATTGCCATTAGTAATGAAATGGTTCAATGAAATTAGTTTCAATACTATTGACATCAATTAAATTGTAATTAATTATGAATTGATTGGTCCCACTAATTAATTAGTCCCATTTGTGGTTCTCAATAGGAAAACAATATCATATTAGTTCTCATGTGTAATGTTGTAATTAGTACAGAGTAGTTGAGAGTAGAGAAATAGGTTAGAGTTTTTTAAAATGTTATTAATTATTGACATGAGAACGATGCAGTATAGTTCTCAACATAGATGGGAATTTTGTATTACTATTGAAAAAATGCATTGATGTTTTATGGTAATTCCTTTTTTTTTATTGAAAAAATCATTCATAATGGTAATAAAATGCATCAATTGTTAAAAACCGTCAATAACAATTGATTTCAAAACCATTGCCATTAGTAATGAAATGGTTCAATGAAATTAGTTTCAATACTATTGACATCAATTAATATGAATTGATTGGTCCCACTAATTAATTAGTCCCATTTGTAGTTCTCAATAGGAAAACAATATCATATTAGTTCTCATGTGTAATGTTGTAATTAGTAGAGAGTAGTTGAGAGTAGAGAAATAGGTTAGAGTTTTTTAAAATGTTATTAATTATTGACATGAGAACGATGCTTGATATGAAATTGCATTCATGGATATTTGTGAAAGTATTCTCAACTTATTTATTTATCATTGCAATTTAAATTGCTAAAAATCATATTCTGAGACTTTTTCTATAGGAAAAATCTCTCGGAGTCTGAGACTTTTTGAAAAGGAAAAATGTCTCAGAATGTTAGACTTTTTCTATAGGAATGTTAGACTTTTTCTATAGGATACACATTATTATCTAGGTAGCTCGCACAAAGTTTGAATATTCTCACAATAATAGTACCCCAGATATGCAATAATAAATTTGTACTTCGTATGGGAGGTGCCACGCCCATTGCTTCGATCCCCCCTATTTTTTGGAAGATTATGAATATTATTATCAAAGAAGCTCACACAAAGTTTGAAGACTCCCACTTTAATAGTACCCCAGATATGCAATAATGAATGTTTTCTTCGTATGGGAGGTGCCACGCCCATTGCTTGGATCCCGCCCATTTTTTGGGATATTTTGAATATTATTATAAAAAAAGGTCATACAAAGTTTGAAGACTCTCACTATAATATTAGTCCAGATATACAATAATACATTTTTACTTCGTGTGGGAGGTGCCACGCCCATTGCTTGGATGGCACTCATTTTTTTGGGAGATTATGAGTATTATTATAAAAAAGCTCACACAAAGTTTGAAGACTCCCACTGTAACAGTACTCCAGATATACAAAAATACATTTTTACTTCGTATGGGAGGTGCCACGCCCATTGTACCCATATAGGTCAATTGTGAATCTAAACCATTCAGGGATCAAATAAAACAGACACAACAAATTTCATCGAAATCGGCCCAGCCGTTAAGGAGGAGTTCAGTCACTAACACACGTACAGGAGAATTATATATATAAAGATATGAGGTATTATAATTATCTTAAATATTATTTTATAATATATTCATATATTCAAAATATATTCAAAAAACTTTGATCTTTATGTTTTACAAATAATTAGTTTTGTTCGGTTTAGATCATCTATATAAATTCTCATAATAGAAAAGATATGATTATTGTAAAAAAATATGAAAAAATCAAATATCGTTTAAAATCTTAATGTCATGTTTGAAGAAACTACTTATATTTAATTCCGCCCATTATACTCTACCAAATTTCAAAATAGCAACTATTGTGTATCACAGGGTTAAAATATGTTAACATACAAAATAATTTTTAGAACACAACAAAAACTAATATTGTTAAGATGGCAGCTCTAACATCGCCAACCATGTAAAATACAAGAATAATGTTCTCTTCTGGCTAAAAGTAAGACAGTTGAAGAATTTAATATTATCCATTTTTGCGCTCTGAATAAGCATCAGAATTTTGTACAAACACTTCACACTCGTTAGCAATAAGTTGCAAAGCAAAAACGAAATATACAACTTTTTTACAAAGAACAACAAAAATTGGATAAACACAAGAACACAATTTTAAAATTAAAAAAAAAAAAAACAATCACTACAACGACCATATTTTTAAGAGAATTCATTCTATTATTTCATGCCAAACAACTTTGGTAATCTTAATTTTACTACATTTTATTTTAGATTTTAAGATTATTCGGATAATTGGAAAACTTTTATTCAGTTGCTTGATTTTTTTCTGAATGAAATAAAAGAGTTTTTTATGTTTTTATGTAAGAATTTTCCTAAAAAATAAATGAAATCATTATTTAAAGATCTGAAAACAAATCCAAACAGCTAAAAAGTAAATACTTATGAATGTATGTGTGAGTATGTGTAAAATATGTATTACAGCTTAAGCTTAAGGAAATATGTATAGCAAGATATGAAAAAAGGATAATAAATTTTGGTAACAAAATAAAGAAAGATTTGGAAATCGGTCAAGGGGAAAACGCATTCAACCATTTTTTCACACACTCATGAATAAAGGATGGATACCAATATTATCCATTGTTTAGCTAAGTTTGCAAAAGACATCTCTTGCTCATCATCCACTTATAGATTCAGCCGCCCGCAAATAAATACACCTAAATAAAATCCAACACACATGCATTACAACAACACCAAAGACAACATTACTATCAGACAAAACAAATCGTCAAATGTCAACACATTCACTTGTTCATTTGTTCACTCATTTGTGGACGTATACGTAGATACTCGTATATGTATGTATTCAGTATAAAAAGTATAGCACCAATTCACTCATTTATGAAATTAAATAATTTATCTTGTATCTATTATTGTGTAAAAGGAATTTTTTTTGTCGCCCATAATTTATATTCTGCAAATTTGATATTTTTTTTACAAATAAATATCTGTTATTATCCCATGCAGCTTGAACAATATTAATCGGGTACATAAATGCCCCTTGAATATCTAAGTTGAATCTTCTGGAATACTCTTTAACGTTTTAAAGAACAAATTTTGGATTTAAAGCCGAACATCATCAAAAAAAAAAAAAAAATTATATAAGTGTAAAAATTACGTGAAAATTAAATTAAATATTATTAGGTCAAAGAGTGTATGAATTTTTAACCAACAAAGCAAAAATCAGATTTTTTCGATTTTAAGTTACTATTACCAAATTGCTTATTTTATAAATATATAGACCATGGATTTCGACGTTTTTGTTTACTAAACTAGTTCAATGTAAAATAATTGGAATATATGCTTTTATACGCTTTTAACCACTAGAAATAATGATCAAATCATGTAGTCTATTATGAAATAGTGTGTTTTCATGCACTTTACGTAAATGCTGAAAGTTTCAGAGCTCTAAATAATCGGAGGTTTACGCAAAAAAGTTACAGTAATCCACTTTCAGGTAAACCAGGAGATATAATCATCAAATCGTCTAAATAATTATTAAACAATGTGCTATTATCCACTTAAGGTAAACTTTGAAAGTTAAAGTGCTGTAGCTAGTCGGGAAGTTATTGAATATTTAAGAACAAGATTCGGCCTCACACATACAAACAAACAGAGTTAATTTAAAGAAAATAAAAGCAACTCGCTATTGATTTTGTTTTTTTTTTTTAAATTAAAATCAATCTTGAAACGAAAGATATGCATAGATGAAGGAAAATTACGCCATCGACTTGATTTTTTTTTTAGTAGTAGTAGTAGTATTTATTATACTTTAATTTAAAACTAATAATTAATATTTAACAATTTTTATACAACTTCTTGATTTGTGTTATTATATCTTAAAAATTGTGTGACATTTCTTTTAAAAACATTAACATTTCTTTCTAATTTGACATAGGTAACGTATTATATATTTTTAGTCCCTTGAAGAAGCGAGATCTTTGCATTGCTGTTGTTGTCACCCTTTGTAATCTAAAGTTATACGGTGGAGCTTCTCCCACGTACACCAGTTGGTCGATCAAGTATTCTGGAGCATTACCCATCTTCATCTTTTGGACAAAATTCAACGTATTAAATTCTAATCTTTGTTGTATGTTCAGCCATTTCAATGTATCTAGCATATTTTGGATGGGAGTATATCTGTTACATTTTAAAATAGAACGCATAGCCTTATTTTGAAGTTTTTGCAATCTTTCCAATTGTGTTGTTGTGCAGCAGGTATACAGAATTATGGAGCCGAATTCAAAATGAGGTTCTATCATCGTGTTATACATATTTATTGCCGTTGTTATCGATATTTTATTTCGCACCCGTTTAAAAAAGCCGATTTTTTTTTCCAATTTTCTTACATATGTAATCGACGCACAGTGGCGCCCGTAGAGCAAACGAGGTTGCAAAAAATCTAAATTTTCGTGTGCGCCGACGAAGTTTGGAATAAACCCATGTTATAGGAAACTTTTCAACGATTTCAAATATGCTACTCTTAATAATATCGCATTTTTAGTTTAGATGATATAAGCGTTCAAAGTGGCCGACTTTCGGTTTTCAAAAAAACACAATTTTTAGTCAATTTGTTGCGATTTCAGGTGTAATATCACGAAAAATAGGTAACGAATCGCCTTATTTTTGTTTGTATTGATTGATGTATTTATTAAATGTATAATGATAAAAAAAATTAACTGTTTGCTTTGTGTTTCTCCTGGTAAATCACTATTTAAAAACTATTCGCTTTTTCACTATTTTTCAAATTTGACGGAAAATAAAAAAAATCCATATTTTTCTATATTTGCTATATTTGCATATCATATTCTTTGATTATTTCTTTACATAATTCAAAAGGTTTTATCTGCCCGTACGTGCCCGTTTGGCTTCTAGAGGTAAAAAAGGTTAAAAAGACAATGTTGCAGAAATTGTATGGCGTGCATCCCTTACATGTTTTGACTGACAGTAGTTTGATCTAATAGTTTGAAAATTGCATTTTAAGTCGGTTGTCTACCTGTGAGCCTCTGCCAAAGTCTACTCCCAATATTCTGTTACAGACACAGGATGCACAAAAAACTACTCATTGAAATTCGCAGGTACGCACCTCACTTAAAAATTACTTTGGAGCACAAATGGTCAAGAACAATATTGACTTATGGTCCCTCCAGGTAGGCACAAATCTTATTTAGACACGAGCATAATATCAAAATTGCATAATTCAGCCTAAATCCATATGTATGCAGTGAACAGGTAAATTCTTAGGCATGGTAGCATAAGCCTATATATTGCAAAATAAGCATAATGCCTGGATTAGTCTACGACTGAAAGTTGGCGCAACAAGTACTGAAACCATGGCGTTAAACAATTTAAAATTATTTGAACTGTTTAGAAGGTCAACCGCACCAAAGTTTTTCACGGAAGCTGCTTTAGAAGAACTTGATAGCTTATACGGAAATATTGAGAGAAGCGAAATTATAAAAAACAATTTTTATCTGATATATGCAAATATTAACGCAAAATGGGTGAAATCTAATCGAACCATTCAGAACTTCAACTCCAAATACGAGGACTGGCTTAATGAAGACACCATCCTGGATATATTGGCAGTAGATAAACCCACCACATCAACCAGAGGAGCAAAAGGAAGGCAAAAAAAAAGTATTGTGGAGTGTTCAATTTTCACAAGAAAGAGGAAACTTGCCGATGCCACCAATGACTTGACCACGAAGCATTTATCGGACGCGCTGTCTATTAAATATACAAAGGATAGTGAAAGAGTTAGGTCGCAGATTACAAAATCTGTTGCTGATGCAAGCCCACTGCGACTAAAAAGGATTAAGGAAAGCATTCCCACGCCCACAAACGCACACATTAAAAAGTTTGGTTCCGAAGAAGCCTTGGCCTTGTTTATGGACTTACAACTTTCCAAAGAAAAATATGAGATACTATGGACATCCTTGATGCGACACGGGGCTGACGTTTTACCAGGATACAAGCATATTACGCAAGCCAAAATAAATTCACGACCACTGCATACGGAGAATACGGAAGTCTCTGTGAAAGCCAATCTGCAGGATCTCATGGGCCATACAGCAAAACGGTTGTTGGAGAGTCTTCCTGAAAATGAGGTGAAAATTCTTCCTGAGAAACTGACATTGATCAGCAAATGGGGCTGCGATGGATCATCCGGACAAAGCGTTAATAAGCAAAGGATATCTTCCGATGACGATACAATATCGGAC
Organism: Cordilura impudica; assembly: GCA_963682025.1. Taxonomy (NCBI): domain Eukaryota; kingdom Metazoa; phylum Arthropoda; class Insecta; order Diptera; family Scathophagidae; genus Cordilura; species Cordilura impudica. The sequence goes on from OY821521.1 coordinate 108,745,885, forward strand.
GGATATATGTTTATGGCATCTGTTGTTCCTTTGCGGCTAAAATCTGATATTTCCCTACACTGGAAAAATCCACATCCATCATCAGTGCATTATTGCCGACCAATAATGTTTCAGTTTGCAAGGGAATCGGCAGAACTCATAAGGACCACGGTGAAGAACATTGAAGAACAAATAAGCAAGATTAAGCCTACAAAGCTGCAAATTGAAGAAGGAAAATATATTGAATGCAATTACGAGTTCCACCTGACCATGGTTGACGGAAAAGTCGTAAACGGACGGACAGGAACAACCTCAACATTGTCATGCCCGATTTGCAAAAAGAGTCAGAAGAACTTTGGTAATTTAAACGATTCTACAAACGAGGAGAATTACGAATATGGAATGTCACCATTGCACGCAAGGATAAGGTGTATGGAGTTCTTGCTAAAACTGGCATATACCCTACCACAAGAGGAGGAAAACTTCGATGAAAATACATCAATAAAGGATAAGGAAAAGATCAGAAAGAAGCAAATACAGGATGCTTTTTTTAAACAAGTTGGACTAAAAGTTGACTGTCCCAAGCACGGATACGGTAACTCAAACGATGGAAATAAAAACAATCTAAAAATGTAAAAATAATTTTTTTTAGTTACCATAAAATTGATTTTTCTAGAAATTTTAACTTTGATAACCCATAAGTAGGCCCCTACAAAGCGTAGCACCCTTTCCAAACGCTCATTTCATAGGCTGAACAGTTATCTATCATATGCTGTTTAACTGTTCAATTATGTTATTCGGTTCAAAAGATAAGATTTTTGCAACGAAAAAACTCAAATGGCGCCACTGTGCGACGTGATGTTTAAATTTTAAGTCTTTATCGATTATAAAACCCAAATATTGTATTTGATTAACTTTTTCAATTGTTTCATTATTAATTTTAAAAACTGTGTTACTGTTCATGTTTATTTGCATTATTTTAGATTTTTTTTTCATTTAGTTTTAATATGTTCATTTTCAGCCAATTGTTTATTTTGTTGATATCATGCATTATATTATCTTTACATTGTTCCTCTGTATTTCCTTGAGCATAGATCAGTGCGTCATCAGCATATAGAATTATTTCGCATTTATTTAAAATATTGGGCATATCATTTATATAAATTATAAATAATAGTGCTCCTAATATAGAACCTTGTGGCACTCCAATTTTATTATCAATTTTATTCGATTTAACACCATTAACTTTCGTAATTTGTTTTCGATTTGTCAAATATGATTTAAACCATTGCAGTTCATTTTCTCTGATACCATACCTATACAGTTTTTTTAATCAATAGGTCTCTATGAACGCTCTTTTGAGGTCCAAGAAAATTGGCATTATCTTATTATTTTTATTGCAATATTTTCATTTATTTATCACATAGTTTACCGTTGTTTCGCATGAGTATTTTTTCCTGAAACCAGATTGATATTTTGAAAACATATAGTTTTCTTCCATATAGCTTTCCAACTGTTCTTTAGCAATTTTTTCTATAATTTTTTCAAATGTTTTTAAGGTGTTTATTGGTCGGAATTCTTCACATTTGTTTGTTTTCCAATTTTCAGGGAATATACCAGTCTTGAAAGATTTATTTATAATGTAAAGCATATTTTTACCAATAATGTTCCAATTATCTAAAACTATCTTAATTGAGACTTTGTTAAAATCTTGTTTGTTCTTTAGGCATTTGCATATGTTTTTAAGTTCTATTAAAAATATTGCACGAAATTTAAATCTAGAAAATATCACAGGTATGTTGTTTGTATATTGCACTTTTTCTATTGCATCCGTTATTGATTTAATACTATCGACAAAATAATTATTAAATTGGGTAGCGATTTGATAGTCATCCTTATACCCTATATTGTTAAACATCACATTTTTTATCACATTGGAATTTTTCTTAAGTACTAAGTTTTTTATTTCATTCCACATTTGTTTCTGGTCTTTGGAATTATTTATTTTGTTGTTAACATATTTGTTTTTTAATTTTCAATTTTATTTTTATACATATTTCTTATTAATTTATATTCATTTCATGCAGATTCTGTGTTTTACGTTTTAGCGATTTGGTATTTAATAATTTTTTCTCTTTTGAGTATTTTTAAGTCTTCGTTGAACCATTTGTTAACATCGTTCTTTATATTCACTATTTTTTTGTTTGTAAATTTTTTAATCTTATTTTCGATACATGTGTCAATTATATCTACGCTCTTATTAACACTATAATTTTCATTATATTCTAATATTGCACTGAGTTCTCTATTGAATGGATCCTGATTATAATTAAATATTTAAATTTCCTTTCTATTTCTTTGGTTTTGATTTTCATTTTTATATTCAATTTTTATATCTATTGCTTCGTGGTCTGATATTTTATTGGCGCAATTGATTTTCGTTGTTATATGATCATTATTTGTTATAACGTAGTCTATTATTTTATTTTTAGTAGTCTATTATTGTTCTCGAATTTTTTGTGATTCTTGTATATTCGTTTACTATCTGCTTTAGTCCATTATCATGCAAAACATTTTCCAATCTGCTTTTACATGTTTCTTCTCGATTCCAATCCAAATTCCACCTGCTACTACTATATCATAAGTTGTTTCAGATATGTCTTCAATTAATTGCTCAAAACTGTACAAAATTCATTTTCACTGCTACTTGGTGATCTACAAACCGCCATTATTACGATTTGTTTTTTTTTCGATAAAGAAAATAAGCATAAACCAAGTTTGATTGGCATTGTTATTAATTTCTTTAGCTGTTGATATGAAAAAGTTCATATTGGATGTAATATTTATATGGGGACTAGGTGGAAATATGGACCGATCCTGACCATATTTAGTAAAGTCACTTATATTTTGAAAAAAATATATACAAACCGAATTTGAGAACAATCTGTGCAATATTTTTGTTTTTTGATAGATTTAAGCGAAGATCGGGAAGCAGCTTTATATGGGGGCTATGTCTAAGAATTGTCCTATAGGTTTTATTTTTGGACTACTGATTTATAGGAGTAACAAACACACACAAACCCAATTTGACCGAGATCTATATGATAATGTGGATCTTGTAGCAATTTAAGTCGATTTCATAGGGGTCATTTGTATGGGTACTAGGTCTGAACACGAACCGATTTTCACCAGTTTCAATAGCGTTCATGCTATGGCCGATAGAAGCTTATATATCAAATCAATTTATATTCATGTTTGCGATCTGTAGCTTGATTAAAAGGCTTACATCGACACACAGACAAACGTACGGACGGACGAACATCGCTAAATCGACTCGGAAAGTGATTATGAGTCGATTGGTATAATTAAAGATAGTTACAAACATCAGTACAAAGTCATTATACCCAAACCACATAGTGGTATAGGGTATAAATATTGGTAAAAAAAAACAATTAACCTTAAATTCAGGTGGTATTAAAATTTAAGGGTTAAGTATCGGCAATTGTAATAAAATGATAACCGTACTCAATATTGGTCTTAATATTGAATTTAACACACTAACTTGTTTTGCCTATGCTTAATTTTTATATATGCTCGAAGAAATAAAGATAAAAAAATCGTTTATTTATGCTTAAAAAAATTAAAATCATAACACAAGGCATCGTCCCTAGTACAAAGCCTTTTTGGTACATTCAACATCAAATCCAGTAGTAGTTTCAGTCGGTACGTTTAACAATTTTGAAGTCAATAAAAGAGAGGAAAAAAAATATTTTTTTTTAATATCGGATATTTTTCGGAATACTTGTGAATGTGTTATATTTTAAAATCTCTACTTTTGTTTTAGTCGTTTTTATGTTTTCATTATGAAATGAATTTGCGACCCCATAAACTCGAGTCGATATAGCGATGGCCGGCTGTCTGTTGAAACCACAAGCATTTACGAAATAAAACATTTACCTGTCAAAACTTAGCATAATATTGTTTGTCATTATTTGCAGCAGGTTGCTGTTGAAAATGGGTAAATCTGGGAACATTGTGGCAAGATATGGCCTAAAATGTGTATATCAGATTGGTTACTTTTTCAATATTTTGTTTACATTTATGATAAATAGTGCAAAAAGTCCGTATATTAGTGTAAAACGTAAAACCCAGGTGGAGGGTATCAAAGATTCGGCATAGTCTAACTTAACATTCTTATTTGGTTTTACCCTCAATCTCTCCTAAAATCAAAATAAATTAATTTTTGCATATTCCATAATCGTTACTGCACATCGTGCTATAAAGTCAAAGTTTAATGTCATTATAAACGTTAGTTCAAAATAGTGATTTTTGGTCGAAAAGGATGAACTCCTCCACTATAATGTAAAATACTTGTCAAAATATGACTTCATCTAGATCATTAGTTGTAGTTATTTTTTACAAGTTCTTTATTATAATTTATTAAAAAATGAGTACTTATTTATGTTAATGTATTATATAACAATGAAAAAATAGAGTATTGAAATCAGATAGTAATCTTGGATTACGCATTGTAATATCAAATTCATCCCGTTGACAATCTACATTAAAAAAAAAAGATTAGGAAAGGTTTGTTTCTGAAATAATATATATTTGAAACATTTGATGTTTTCTGAAACACATTTGATAATTTCTGAACTAAATTTGATATATTCTGAAATTCAATTGATCATTTCTAAAAATCAATTGATGCTCTCTGAAATACAATTGGAAAAAGCGTAGATCATTACTTGTGGTTATTGTTCTACATTGTGGTCATTACTTTTTGCGCTGAAAATCTATTTTCGCTTTTAAGTAACCGTATTAAGTCAAATACATTATTACTTTGTATATTCCATATATATAAATACCGTTCAGTAAAAATTAATAATTTTTTATGTTAAAGTATAATATCAAATTCGTTCGTTCAATGAATAATTATCATAACGATACAAATTTTCTAGAACAACGAATCTATCAATCAATTCATCTCGTAAATGTTTAAAAACATTAAAACATCGATTTTTGCTTCGTTTGTAAGTGACATTTTTGAATAGCTGATAAAGTTTTGTTAATTTTACACAGCAACATGCTGGTTCGTTTTCTACGTTCTATCTGCGCTAAATGCCAACGTTACATTTACGGTAGGGATACATTTTAGCAACGTATAGCTAACTAGGTCTTTATGCATGAAACACATGGACGACAGCTGCTACACGACTACAGCCTGTCAAAAATAAAACACACGTTTATATGAAATCATTAATTTGACACCAACACAGCTACACGGCTGCACGACAACTTTTGTAGCTGTAGTCAACTTATGATAATTTGTAATGTAACAAAATATGTAAAAGAAATAAGTGCTATGAAATATTTTATTCTGTTAAAAAAATCGCAAAATGAAATGCTATAATTCCATTAATAATCAAAAGGGGTTTAATAAATTTAATTATTTATTTTTACGTTATAATAATGCATTAAAAATATGTAATTGTATATTTAAGTCAAGTTTATATAGAATCATGCTTGATTTTCTATTTTAACAAAGTAAAAAAATATAATTAGCACTACTGAAATAAAAATGCAATTGTATAAAAACAGCTGTTTATATTGTTGTTACATGTTGCTGTCGTTTTCAAAAAAATTATGTAGCTGACTACACGACTACAATTGCAGCGAGCAGCATTTGTAGTCGTGTTGTCGAGTAGCCGCAGTCATATATGTGTTTCATGCATTACTCATTGGTGAGTATTTTCGTTTTCGTTCGTCTACATACATATAAGAAGCCGATTAGAGTTCGGCTTACTGGTGCCAATATGGATATATATGTGTGTAAAGTTTACACTGTAAACAAAAATATACACATCCCAGTCATCATTTCGAAGATTGTTTTAACAAAAATCACTTTAATGTGTCTTTTTCGAGCACTTTTGATTATTAAAAACTGATTAATCACATGCGCTATTAGAAAAAAACTCGAAAATGATTTTTGCTTACGCTTAAAAAGTTATTTATAGAAAAATGACATTAAATACGACTCAGAAAAGCGGGTAAAAAAGACTGAAGAAGAGTCGCGGGTAAGGTAATATTTTTTCCCGACAAAAGAATCTTTTATGATGAGCAAAAAAGCGCATTTATGACTGTTTTAATAGCATAGAGGAGTCAGAAAAGACTCCACAAGATAATATATTTCATAAAGTGTTCACTTGGAGTTTTTTTTCACTATCTGTAGAATAGTGGTCGGAAAAACCCCTACGCGGCGTTTTTACTCTCACACCTACATTTACTCTCACATTAAACAAAATGAGCATTCAAACGAGGAGGTTGGTTTGATGCTTTGTGTTTGAGATGCACTGAGAGAATGAATGCAAATTTTAAATGTAAATTCTTGTTTAGCGAGAATTTTTTTCAGTAAACAGTTGCAAAAAAAAATATTTTTTTTAAACACCAATTTTTTACAGGGTAAATATTTAATGGTTTCACTACTACTTTTGAATTTAATTATATAGAGTTTATATAAATGTACTAAAAATACAACCCTTAAATTCATACTACTTTTTGCAACCCTAAAATTGCAGAATTTTGTATAATTAAAATAATATACCGATTTATTTTTAATATGTGTTTATTATGGACATACATATACAGAATATATGAATATTATTTACAGTATTTTGATATTTGCAAAAATTTGTAACATTTTGTGATGTTATAAGAATCGCAGAATATTGATTTAGGATATTTTCTTTATTAATTTACTAATTTAAATATTACACCAAAAAAAATACAACATCGAAAGTTATTGCGGTGTTTTTTTTTTTTAATAAATACATAAGAAAAATATGAAGAAAGATAAGAAAAATTTTGTTAATTTTTTTTAATAACAAATACATAGATAGTTTGTCATTATTTGCTTGTGATATTGGTGAAGTTTTGTATTATTACCATAACGACCACAAAACAATAAGTACAGCTATGACAAAATACAAAATTTAGAATAACTATATAGAAAACATATTTTTTTTTTTAATTTTCGGTGTTTTCTCGGAAGCTATGAAACCTATTGTCATGATTAAAAAAACAGGAAATTTCACATGATATTAATGAATTATTCTCACTGAAAACGAGGTCCCTAGTATCCTATTGAGGGCGTTATCGTGACAAGAACAACATAAGCAAATCATATTTTTTCAAGACTTTTTTACTTCTTCGTTCAATTCTCGGGACCAAATTTACCGATTTGAACGATTTTAAGTAGCAAACTTCTCGGGCTGTTAATGAATAATTTTTAATGCAAACGAGCAACCTAACTGACCGATTGAAGTTGTGAACGTGATTACACAGACAGACAAACGGACAGACGGACATCGCTATATCAACTCCGCTTGTTATAAGGATCACAAATATATATATATTTTATGGGGTCCAGATTTTTTTTTCTGATTATTCAAATGGAATGGCAAACTTGTATACACCCTCCGCACTCTGGAGTGGAGGGTATAACAAGTAAGAGTGTTAACTTCGAATCTGCCGAATCTTTGATACCATCTACCTGTGTCTTTAACTCAATATTGCAACCAATGTTGAGTACGGCTACCACTTTAAAAATGTGGCCGATACAGAAAATTTAAATTTTAATACCAATTAAATTTTAAGTAAATTGATTTTCTTTTTCGCCAGTTTCTATTACTAGTTATTGTTATAAAAAAAATAATGACCGTGTCCTCTATAGAAAGAATTAATTAATATTTTAAAAATTCCACTATTTTTCCTTCACTAGAGTAGAAAACATATAAGTTCCCTAAATAATAAATATAACGGCAATGAAATTCATTATTTACAACAGGCGGCGCACTGTGGCTGAAATTTTGATTTCATTGTCCAAAGTCAAATTATTTTTTTTTTGTCACCGATTTTTAAAATTTTAACGCCATTTTGTAGCTTATATATCCAAATTGAGGTAACCGAAAAATTAGGTTCAACTATTGCTTATTGTGGGCGTGGCATGCTGTCAAATTCAACTGTTTTTTTTTTTAATTTCATAAAAAGGTGATTTTTTTTTGTTTTTTATTAAAAATAAATAGTTACTACTCGCAAGTTATCATATATAATGACCTGCGGTCCTTTTTTGCAATTTTGGCAGGATTGCAGTCTTTTGTTGTTGTAAGTGGTCACAGCCCTACCGTTTATTATTAAGGGTGTTATGAAACTATAACTACTATATTTTTGTCAAATTTCAAATTCAGTGGAATAGAACTTCTAGGAAACAAAAGGGAACGAGCAACATATACCATCATGAAGAAAGGTGAAAGTGTCCTCTTTAACCCTATATATACTTTTACATCCGACGAGCCGCCGGTAGATCACTTTTTTCATTTTAATGAAATTACTCAAAAAAATTTCATATTACGGTAACTTAAACAGCTCTATAAGTATACAATGGTGTGTAAAATATGTTCTTTAGGTATTTTATAACTTATAATAGTCATTAGTTGTTCTATTGTCAGTAATGATATCTGCTTCCAATATACACCATCCTTGCACCATTGTGATTGAAAAAGATTTTGGAAGATTCAGAGCCTTCGACTAGTACAGCGCAAACAAAGGATATTTGGAAAAATGAGACACCATCTTCTACGAAATACTGCAGGCCAATCAAGTTTGAATTCTAAAAAGAAACCTATGATGCCATTAACAAAGAAGTAACTGATATCAAGGCCCAAATTGCAACACTACAGTCATTACAATTACAGTTAGATGGGCAGCAAATTGAAGTAAGCCATCAATTAATGCTGACAATGATAGATGGAAAAATAGGCCAGGCTTTGACTAACACAAAGGCCAACAAAATCATTAGGCAATACTTATGCATATAAATTTGGATTATCTTCTTTTCAGAACCAGAAACAGTATCTGAAATAACAGGAGTAGTTTTAAAATAATCCTAGAAGTACTTGCGTGCAATGAAGAAATTGACTCTAGAAAATTTGGAGATTGTGCTAAGGAAACTGCAAAAATATATACAACCAAGTACTCATGTAGATGTATTTATCAACAGTTCACAAGATCTATCAGAGGAAGCTCAGGAAAAAAGGAATAAGGATTACAGATTTTATAGAGAGCACAATATGAGAAAAGTTTCACAAAATTCTAAAAATGATCTATTTAATATATTATTGGTAACGTTAGATTCGTTCATCTCCACTATTCGAAATCAATGGAAAGTGGAACATCGGGATTTAGATGAAGAAGTCAAAAAACTACTAAAAAAACAGAAATAACACAAAACAGAATATGGAATATTTGCAATCAATATTTGAATCAAATGAATTATTCATTATAATTGCCTTTCATTGTTATTTAATTACGAACAACATAGTATTAGTAAAAACTAATAATAAACAGAACCTCCCATTTTTACGAATGTTCTTAAAATCTATTGCAGTTTTTATTTTTAAAATGTTTTCTTACCCACACATGTATGAAATGTTTTATTAAATATGAAGGATTAAAAAAATAAAAACCCATATTTTCATATCAAAATTTAAAAAAAATCAGAATCATTGCGCTAATGTTCAGAAGATTTATTTTGCTAAACAAATTTGAGTGTAAACAAATTTGCAAATTTGACAGCAAAAAATGTTTAATTTTTCAGTAATTATATAAAAATTTCAAGTTGATTTTACTATTTTTTTGTGAGTGTAAAAATTTTTTTCAGTGTACATAATTAAAAAAATCCCATTATTACAAAAAATGTTTATAACAAATATTATTATAATCCAAATATGACACGCTAAAATTTAAAAAAAAAAAAACAAAAGTTAAACTTTGACCTAGAATTCCTTAAAAAATACTCGATAAATTTTAATGAAATTAAAACTAGTCAAGCTCAACTAAATATCTATCCAATAAAAAAAACTAATAAAATATTTTGATGGGTTCAAAAGTTAAAGAATTTTGGGCAATGAAAAAGGATTTTCAGCCTCTGTGCGGTGCACAGTGTGACTTTTTACACTTTTAGGATGCCAAAATTAATAACTCCCATGTGGAAGATGCTATACTATTGAAATTTGGCTACCTTGGTATACTCTGAGGTGTTATGTTAAACTACAAAACAAAAATGGGCGTGCTCCGCCCACTTCTACGCTAACTTCTTTATAAGTTAGAATCTCAAATGGTTATAATTGATTTTATAAATATTATTGAAAATTGGAAGTTAATGCTTCAATGGATGGTGAGAAGATCTAAAATTTTTCAAATACACCCTTGTAATTTTAGTAGTTTCAAGACATATAATGTCGTAAAAAAATATCTGTGAAGTGATGCACCCCTTTTACTTTTACGTAAAAAGTTTTTATTAAAAAGTTTATAACAAATTTATTTATATGTTATTTTAGATTAGCACTATTGTATGTACAGAGTTTATTATATATATATAATAAAAACTATTCAGAGTCAAAATATTCTGCTTCTGGTTCGGACAATAAAGCAACGACTCGGAATCTAATTCTCGCTTCTTTTTTAACGGGGCCTTCCGCAAACTGCATATATATGGATCTGAAGATATAAGCAATCTGTGCAATAAGTTAGTGTTAGTTTCTATTCTTGACGTTTTCCGAGTATATAGTTCACGATAATTTCTTGCATCCTTATTTCTTGACTCTTGAGCTTCCTCTGAAAGCTGACCAATAGCAAGAATATACGATGTAATTATGTCCTTTCCATGAAAAAGAATTTTTTGTACACTCACTGGCATCATGTACCAGGGATATTCGGACAAATAAAGTTCTCTTGTCTCTCGTGCAGAGTTATCAAAAGAAACATGATTTATTTGGAACCCACATCCGATGCAAGAAAGTATAGTATGAAACCTTTTTAAAAGATTTTCATTTAAGCCAGTTATGCTTGCAGTGGTTTTAGGATCTCCGAAAAATCTTCTCGCAGTATTTCCACATTTTTGTTTTGGCATATCCACTAACAAACCAACTTCATTTCTAAATCTATTTTGGATGTGATTCTTTCTATTCTTAACAATCTCTTTAGTTTCTTTGCCCCGCGCACACCAAGTTTTTATTTCGATTCTATAAGCGATGTGCAGCATACACTCAATACATCGTATCCATGAATGTAATGGCGAAATACCAAAATTAAGCATACTTGTGTCAACATTACGATTTGACAATGCATCCAAACTGTTCATATTTTTGGGAGAAGCTCCGCATATATAGCAGACCTGCGATGATGTATACGCGGACAGTGCATTGCAGACTTTGCCGTCAATCATGCACAATACAAGCTTACTTTTCACCTCTATCTGGAGGTTTTCGCTTTGAATCTGTGTTAGCTGAAGAGCCGAAATTTGAAGTTTCACACGTTCTACTTCTCTTAAAATAACATCTCGAGTTTCTTTTGTAAATAAAAATTTAATAGGTCGACAATACCTGGTAGAAGATGGAGCAGGATTATTCCATATTATAACTTTTCGTCCGTTTAGAATAGCATACAATTGGAGGAGCCCTAATGAAATGAAAAACATGCTGCAGTCAGACTGGTTTTCTTCGGAAAATTTTTGTTTGTAGCTACCTGTTCAGCGCCATCGCATCCCCATTTAATAATTGCATTTACATCTTTTATTCCTGGAATGGACAGAAACACTTTTGCGCAATACACAATCTTCTTAAGCTATGATCAATTAATGATTATAATTGAGTTTCTGCACACGATTCCGTTACCGATATGTTTTCGGGGTAGCATTGAACCTTTAATTTCTTTATGCAGTTGTATGAGGGATACATTTTTGGGCTTACTTCTGCAGTATGCTGACTGAGTAAATTATATTGATGGGTCGACAGATTTGTATCTATCATTAACGCAAGCGCATGGTCGGGCTGCAAATTTTTCGGGTTGCCAATTAACAACCGTGCAGTGCCTTTTGACGGGGAAGTTGTCCCTAATTCTTGAAGAATTTTTGCAGAATTTCTTTTCCCTGATGATCTCAGTTCCATTTCTGCAGCCATTAACAAATGTGCGGGATCAGTATTATCGATAAGCTCTTTGGATTTTCGTTTTTTATCCGCAAGGAAGATTCTGCAAAGTTAAATTTTGGGCTACCTAAGCTAGAGTTACAATTAGACGGTCTAACATCAAGAAGGCAGGTTGAAAAGTCCTGATTTTTGGATACCCATTCCGAGTATTGTACAAGAAAGCGGGTTTTCATTCGATTTGAACGTATCCATCTACACTGAATGCCAAAACATACATTTTATATGATTTTTTTTTATTTCGGGTAGTCCACATCTCTCCCAATCATGCTTAAAATGACGTTTTCCAAAGCAGTTTTATCTTTATTGTTTTTAAGCCACTCATCAAAAAGCATGGTCCGAGGCACAGATATCTTTAAAAACTGAATAAAAAATTTCGGGCAAAAACCGGCAGAAGATGTTTCAGACTCTGAAACAGGAAGCATTATTTGACGTAATTCAAAAGTTTTACTCCATTGAAAACAAATATTTTGTTTTTTTCGTGCAGTTTAAGTGATTTTTTATTTAAATGAATTAAATTTTATGAGTTCAAATATGTTCTGTAAGTAATTACCAGAATTGTTGAGGATTGTCCAAAATTCAAAAAAACCGAAGAAATTTATTCAAAAAAGTGCTTAGAACTAAAGTTATATTATTTTAAACATACACGAATATATTGGTGCGACACGAGTTTTCACACTTGTCAAAATGTTACATATTTAATAACATTTCTTTAATAACATTTCGGGGACATTTTTTTTTGGACTTTTGGCATCCTATATGTGGAGAAAGTCACACTGTGCGGTGGTAGGAAATGGGTTAATAACACAAAAAAAAAAATCTTTAATAGTAAATGTTGTATTTTTTTAATAAATAGATTATGTCCGTCAGTGGAAGTGTTTAATTTTTAAGAATAAGTTATATAAGAAAATCTTTGATAATTTAACATTTGTTGAGTTAAGTTACCAAAAATTAAAATACGATAACTTTCTATTTTATATAAGCTTGAAGATATTTTTTTTTGTATATAAGAGAACGTATTTAATAAGGCCAGGATATAACTCTTTTTAAAATAAACTCTTAAAAAGTAGATTTCCTTAAGAGTAACTTTTTTCAATAAATATTTTTTAAATGCAGTTTTTCTGAAAAGTTGGTTTTCTTAAAAAATAATTTTCTTATAAAAACTATATATTCCAAAAATATATTTTTTAAGTTATAATGAATGCATAAGGTATAATATGTGTTTTTTGTGTTCACAATGTTAACTAAGGCATACAGCAGAATATACAGTTGTATGGGTGATAAGTGTTAATCATCTCGTTTAATTATAATTCATATACAAAATATGGTATGAGAATAATAAGGTTGGCACAACTGTACTATTATCCTATCTTTTAGTGTACAAGTTTTCAAAAAGAACTAAATAGCCCAGCCCAGAAATAACTGGCTCAGCCGAAGTTAGCACTCTGACTTGTTTAAACTTTAATTGATATAAAACAAATAAGAAAGTCCGGGTCGACTATATGACACTTTATACCATGTTTCAGAAAGAGATGTTAAGTATATCCATACTGGTTGAGGTTATAAATGGATATATTTAGAAAGTAAGCATAAATCAAAATTGATCGAGATTATCATATATTTTCTGCTACACAATATTTTGCAGTTTCTATGGATATCATATTTGCGGTCTAGGTCCAAAAATCGAGATCCTATTAAGATTATATTTAGTAAGTATATTTATGTCTTCCAAAAAAATATAAAGATTTGTTGCCAAAGCACAGACAGGATTTCCCCAATACATAAATTTAAATAAAAACATAAATTGTATCACATTTTATTTTCGAATCACGTATATGGTTTTTATGTATGTTTGTGAAAATTTACTGAAAAAAGTTTCATTCGAATATAAAGAAATATGGAAACAAAATTGTAAAGAAAAAATGTAAATTGCTAAAAGTTTTTATTGTGTCAATTCGTAAACTTGGTAATTAATTTTAATATTTTTAATGCACACAAAAAAAAATGACAAATGCCTGCATACAATTATTAAATTTTCTAGATGCTGGCAATTGCAAATATTAAAAAATTCTATTATTATCTTCATGTTACCAATTTTGTACACTGATTTTGCTTGATTCCTAGAAAACAAAAATAATCGTGTATATTTTTTTTTTATTATTGTAATTGTGACAAGGACGTTAAAGAGGAAATTAAATTTGGTTACTTTTACACTGTGGGGACCAAAATTGGCCACACGACGAAGGTCCAGAGGAGAAAAGCCAGTGAATTACATTCACCTAGACATAGGCGGTGAGTTACATCCACCAAGAATAGGTGGTGAATCACATTCACCTAGACATAGGCGGTGAATTACATTCACCTAAATATAGGCGGTGAATTACATTCATCTAAGCACAGAGCTCGAGTAAGAATACGCGGTGAATTATATTAACCTAAGCACAGAGCGTCAATCATATTCACCATGATATACATCGACATCTTACATAGAGAACACACAAAAACAGAACCATAAACATCCTATGTGTGGTGTGTTTCTCTAATGTTTGATGTCAAATCTGTTCAGTTGTTGATGTGTAAGCTATTCACAACACAAAACTACCGAACCACTAAGGGAATGAGGGGAGACACACATCAGATAAAACAGCGACAACTAACATCAAACAGATTGTTTAACATCTGATATGTGGTATTGTTCCCTTTAAGGTTGGACAGCATGATAGCAAGCGTACGTCAAATCTCTTGCAAACGCTGAGAGTTTGTAGTAGCTACAAAACAACATAGTTGTGAGGGATCGGCGTATAAAAAGAGCAGACAACAAGGCAACAGTCCTTTATTTCGACAAGCGGTGAAAGGTGCAGATGTGTCAGGACGACATCCAGAGAGCGGAGCTCTTATTTGAAGAACAGGCGACAGGGTTAGATCTCTAAATAGTCACAGGTGCAATTCATCGATTAAAGGGAACCGGCAAGATATATTTTATATATTTTACAAAGTGACGCAATTGATGTTGGCACGAGCGTAGGGGCAAATCACATTCCTCAATAATAGCAGAAGATCTGCATTATATCAATTATAGCAGGCAATCATTTTATAAATGTGCTGTATTGAAACCGAAATAATTTTTGGGTCATTTTGGAACACCTTCTGCACAAATAACTTTTTATAAAACTATAGAAAAAAAATATTTAAATAAAATTTTCTTCATACATTTTACTAAAATTTATAAAGCAATATACATATGTACAATTTCGAGTACTTAATAAAAAAAAAACTATAGTAATTGAAATGAAGTTGAGAAGTATTTTGATTGCACGCTCCTCGAAAATGTTGATGCGTCGTTTTTTGGAAATTCAAGATTCATCACTGCACACGTCAAACCAAGAATAAAAAAAAATTCACAATTTATGTGTATTTGAAATCGTTATTTCGGAATCAGTATAAGGCTAGAACTGCGAATATTGCTCTCGGTTACGGTGAATTTCATTCGATCTCGAGCGCTAAATCACAGGGTTTTCAAAATATTGTGTCAAGAAGTTGGAGCTTTTTATGAAATGCTTATCACACTGATGTAAGGTGGCTTTCACGTGGACGACTCTTTACTCGTGTTATGGAACTTAAAACGGAGATAATAATATTTCTTCGAGAGAGAGAGAGAATATAAACTATACCTAGAATTTGAAGCAAACAAATTTTTGGTGTCACTGGGTTATCTTGGAGACATATTTTCTCATTTGAATGGTTTGAACATTTCACTCCAAGGATCAGAAGTAAATATTATTAGAAGTAAAGACAATTACACAAATTTCCCGGTTCTTAAATGGATTTTCGTAGGTGTGTACTTATTGAGGATTAAACCGGCATTTTTGAACATATGAAAAATCTCAAAAACTGTTTTGATAAATATTTTTTTGAAGACAATTTGAAAAAAAAATGATCAATGAATTCGGAACCCATTCCTATTTAATTTGGATTGCATGCATGACTCTGACATCGATTTACAGAGAAAAGCTATATTTAAGCACACATATACGAATCAAAATCTTGATTAATTTTGGTGCTCGCAAATAGATTCCTATCCAGAATTGGCCAACAAATCACTTTTAGCCTTGATACCGTTTGCAACAACATACCTCTGTGAATCTGCATTTTCAAAAAATAGAAATCGCTAAGATGCTAGTAATGACATGCGTTTAGCATTATCCAAAACTGTACCGCGCATTTCTCACCTTAATGACGGGAAACAACAACAGTCCTCCCATTATTGCATACCCAGATATATTAGAAAAATGTTTTCATACAAGTTTATATAATAAGAGAAATAAAATAATATTGTATTGAGTAACATGTTTTAATATTTTCTTATTTTATGGATATTCATATTTGAGGTGGGAAAAATAAATTCACTTTTAGGTGAGGTATGAATTATGAAAGGTTAAAAACTCCTGCTCTATACGGTCTGCATTGTGATTACAAATGTATCACAATTATATTGTTCCTGAACATCCCGGGCTGCCCTGAAATATAGTTTCAGAATATAGGTAGGTGGACCAACCTTGTGATAAGTCGGGTTTCGCCAAGCGGTGTTTCGAGTTTTACCAATCAGTACCTAAATAAGTCACGATCACTTTACCCACAACCCATTTTGAAGAAGAAAAGTTTTTTTCTTTTACTGCAACAATGTTACACGCTATGATATTTACTTTTGGGCGAATCCGTTTCTGTCGCTGCTGCAAAATTAAACATCCAAGTGGATATTATTGGTAAAGCAACAGCAACTTCCGGGTTTCATGTGCGGAAATGGGCATCCAATTCAACTATGGTTGCATGTTTGGATGTAGTCCGAATCGTACGCACATTTGGCTTGCTATGAGATACCAAAAGTGACGTCTTCATATAAAGCGTATAATACATATTATCAGATATCGGATTTGCTAGGGCCACTGCCCAACAATGAGCACGTTTTATTTCTTATATATTACTATTCACGATATCAGGGTGTAGTGTTTTTAACAAAATATAACCTCTGAGAAGATCATAAAGGCCATGGAGGAAATATTTTGTAGGCTTGGGTTGCCGAAGTCTTTAAGAACAGATTATGGCCGACAGTACGTAAGTTCTGAATTTAATTTATTTTGTAAAATTAACAATATAACAATATTAACAGGAAATACAAAAGTTAATTTTATTGTATAACGTAACACCACACGGCACTACTGGATCACCTCCGTCCGAGCTTATGTCGAATATTGATACGGGACAAAATACCAAGTATCCAGGGCATAACAGAAGTTATGATTGACTCATCGGCAAGAGATTTAGATTGCATAAATAAATAAAAGGAAAGGAAAGAGGAGATAAATGATGAAAAGCAAAGGAATCAGATATAACTGTTGGACATAAAATATTGCTCAAAAATGTATTTCCAAATAATTTACATATATGTATGTATATAACAGAATATGAGCTTGTAGACAGAAATGGAAACGAAGTAGAAATAGCTGGTAATGGCAAGAGATTTAAGAAGAATATCAGCCATATTAAAAAGATACCGGCACTAGCAATTTCTGAAAATATTTATGCAAAAGCTTTGGTTTACCTCACATTTTTGTTTACACATTTTTACAATGAATGGGTACAAAATCAGCAGAAGATGGAAGAAGTTGCAGAAGTACGAATTCAGGGATCCATGAATTTCAGCTGAACAAGCATATGCGGTTGCCATCGTCATTAGGGTAAAAAGTCAAGATGGGTCAATTTGCACAATTGCAGTATATGGTTGGATAGATTCAACTGTTGTACATCATTGGATATTTGATCTTCCTGGCAGATGGGAAACATTCATAGGGAATCATACACCTCAAATAATCAGCGCATTTCTTGCTCAATATTGGCATCATATACCATCGCAATAGAATTCAGCCGAATTGATATTACAACCACAGATCTTATTCACAACAAATTATGGCATGACCCATAAGACACTCAGCTTTGTCAAGCTAGGTGCAAGTACACTTTACAATTAAAATACAGTCCATTCGATTCAATGTTTAATAAAATTTATAAAATAACAAAATTACATTCATTGGTATTTATTCAATATATCAAAACAATTGTAATTAGAAAACGTGCCTTACCAATCGGCTCTTTCAAGTTAAACTATTAAATGATTATTCGACATTAAAAAAAAGAAGCAGGTGTGCCCACTATAGTTATTCTGAACAAGACATCTGTTCATCCCAATCTCAGCAACAATAGCTACATTTGTATATTACACTAAGTGAAAAGTGAAACTTAATGAATTAATACCTACACACGCCCAATCTCTACATATAAACTCCAGCAACAAGACACAAAAATTAGGTGGGAAGGAGTGATTTCAAATGATTAAATCAAAAAAAGACTTTTATTTCCGACCTGTATCATATAATGGTTGATCCAATGTTTTTACTTTTAATCTTATTTCGTCTTGAGCCTGGTTAGAAAATAAAACTTATTTTCCTCTTCTGAATATTTCTTTCTATTTTGTATGAATAAGACAAAATTTCTGGAATATTTTAAAATTTCTTTTTTTATTCATTGCTTGATCGTTAGTCGATCGACTTACAAATATCGGGCTCAATAAAAACAACAGAAATATATATACGCTTAACATTCAGACTGGAATATATAATTTTTCGTTATTCTGCGACAAACTATCGAATAAATAAATAACAAATTTATGTACATATATAAAAAAATTTTAAAGTTAGTAGTTGCTGCTTCCAATAATTTTTTATATTTTTACACTTTTTAACACAAAAACTTTAAGAAACATTAATATCCGCTTGGACGATAAGTTAGATTAGGTTAGGTTGAAATCTGGAGGCATTTATGATATAAATCGTAGGAGGCTCATATCTTCCTTCTCTTCCGGATATATACTTAAGCTAAGAGGCTGACTTCTTGTTCAGTTGCGATAAAGTAGTTCATTATGGGCTCACCCTCACTTTCGAGTGACCGGTAGGGATACCAATAAATTTAGTCTGTTAGTTTTTGCCTAGATTCGTTTTGGCTTATCCCCTAACAAGATTATTTTATTTTATTTATTTTAAGTGCTTGAAAATGTTTGAGTTTCCGATATTTAATTACTCCTGAAAAATATTACTTCCTTAGCCAGAATATCGCTCTTTCATAATTTTCAATAACGCAATGTCCTGAGACCCAAATCAGTTCAAGACTACCCATTCTGAAAAAATGTTTGCAACCTCTCGCATTTCAGGATTATTGCTGATTTTACTAAATGCTAGATTATCGCACCGACAGCCGCTGGAATGGCCGTAAATATCTTTGTATATCCGGGTGAGCTGTCGATATTAAAAGACTTAATACATACCGTGATCGGAATTATCTCAGCCCGAAGGACAGAGTTATGGTCCAAAAGGCGAAATAATTTCCCCGTTGGACGGTCACTATTGTCAAAACCTGTCACAATTATATAATCCCTTCTTCATCCATCTGTATAGAAATATGATGGTAATAGGTTTTTAGAAAGTAACCATGTATTCAATGGCAATTTCGCCTTTCCGAAAGCACATACTCACATATGACTTTGCGGAACCCAAACATTCTGTTCTTGCTCGAGAGTCGTATATATCAATGAAGCGACCAAGCTATTTTACTTATTTATACACAAGTTGATGTAAATTCGCAGGAATATATCGTTTATTTATTTATTTAAAATCAAGAATACATAAATATATAAGCTAAATATAATTGTTAACCTTTTTATCTATTTATTAATGCATTATATATATATATATACATAACTAATAGAAATTTTCTGGCTTTTGTTTTCAGATACCATCAATACATGGTCCTTTTAAAGTAAGTTACAATTAATCATATAGTGATATATTTTTATACTTCATCATGTGTAATTCGAATAACTAACTCGACGCAGCAGAAAATGTCTATCGGGTAAAATTAAAAATATTCGTTAACAAATTTGAGAATATGGTTGCATCAAGTAGCTTTTTTTGCTTGTCATAGATGCCTATTGATGGTGAACTTTAAAACAATTCGCTTGGCAAATTTTTTCTGTGTGTAGATGTGAAGTCGTTACAATAACATTGTTTACATGAGCATACGATAGAGGTTCAAACCATCATGTACATATATAGTGTAATAGTATTCCCTGACTTACCGATATACTTATTTTTTTTTTTTTTATTTTTCTGTGGAATAAATCCTTACAGACATTAAAATCATAAAATATAATATAAAAAATTTTACCATATGAAATGACTTATTTGTAAATGTAACGGTATACAGAATAATGTTATGTTTTACAATATTAATGTTTAGAGAATAATCAACAAATTTATACAAATCATTAAATTTAGTACATAATCTTTTTAACGGATGGGCGTTGGCATAGTTGGTATGGAAAACTGGAAATGAAAGTGGATGAAAGTAACGTGTAGGTCGCTGAGGAACATTAAATGAAATATTGCGTAACAAGAATTCTGACGAGACATCATCATTAATCAGATTTAGCAAAAACGACACATTCAGCATGGTTCTACGGCTGTTAATTAACGTTAATCTACTGCCATAAGATGGCAAATTTGTTGCCAGATTCCAGGAATAACACCGCAAACAGAACAAAAGAAATTGTTTTTGAATGGATTCAATATGATCTATGTGGATATGGTATAATGGATCTCAGATAATTGAGCCATATTCAAGTATAGGTCATACGAGGGATGTATATAACTGTTTAGTGATATAGGGATCAGTAAATTCCTTGGCCCATCGCTTAGTAAAATCCAGTACACCTCTAGCTTTATTGAACTTCATATTGCTGTGTGAAATGAAATTCAGTTTTGCATCAAACAAAATCCCCATCTACCCAAGGAGTAGTTTACATTTAAATAGTTTCTTCCTGAAAATCGCATTTATTTACATTTTTTCATATTCACTTCCATTAAGTTTATACTGCACCCCGTATAGAAGTCATCAACGTCCATCTGTGGATATAAGTGATCACTCTTTTCATTGTAAGTGAGGAAGATTTTAACATCATCAGCATTCATTTATATATTGCAAAATTTAATAGTGTTAGGGAGATCGTTTATAAATAAGGAAAAAAGAGTTGGACCCAGATGGCTGCCTTGCGGAACTCCTGAAATGACATTTATATTTTTAGATGTTCTATTTTTATATTTAACATTGTGCTGTCTCTCACATAAGTAAGACTTAATCCATTTTAGACTATTGGTAGTAAACCCCAACAAATTTAATTTTTTAGAAGAAGATTATGGTTAACGTTATCAAACGCTTTGTAAAAGTCGGTGTATATAGCTTCAGTTTGTTTACTATTTACAAATCCTCGGTTGACTAATAGTAGGTAATTATAAAAGATAAATTACAGTTGAGCAACCCTTCCTAAAGATATGCGTAAACGGTGATATTAAAGATGATACCTTATGGCACAGGTAGTCTGTAATGAATTTCTCGAAAAGTTTGGGAATTGAACTAAGTTTGGCAATTCCTCTATAGTTTTATACATCAGATTTATAACCGGATTTAAATAACGGAATAATATATGAATTTTTCCAGCAATTAGGAAAGTAACCATATTTGATGGATGTGTTAAACATGATGGTCAAAGGAATCGACAAACTTTCAGCACAATACTTTAAAAGACAATTGGGAACATGTTTAAATGAAGTTTTAAATATCTTTAATTCACGTGCAACTTCAGCAATTTCAATAAATGGTAAACGAATTAATTGATTTGAAGCAAGACCAAAAGGAATCTGAATAAGTTGTAGCAAAAAGGTCAGCAAACATGTTACTTATAGCCATATCATCATCAGATTCGTGGTTTTGAAATTTTATAAGAGGCGGAAAGTCGTGAGATCATCTTTTAGAATTTACAAATTTATAGAACGATTTTGGATTCAGCTTGAAATTAGTTTTCATTTTATTTATATAACTGTTGTAAAGACTAATATTTAATAAATTGTACTCAGCCCGGAAAATATTATATTTTCCGTAATCAGTAAGAGTACAAGTTGCCTTATACTTTTTGTATTTTTTTATTTTTATTTTTTAACATCGATAGTTGCTTGGAACTCCAAGGAGGGCCAGTGTGATTAAAAATAATCCATTTTGGAATACATTTACCCATAATACAATAAATGGTTTTATAGAATGTATCAATCTTCATATTAATATTAAAAGGGCTGTTATTATTAATAAGCAACAATTCATGCCAATCAGTATTGCGTATAAAACGATCTATCAAATCATAATTAGGTTGCTTAAAACAAAACACTTTCTCACTTTTTACACGTTGTCTGTGGACATGAGAAGGAGGAAACGGACATCCTAGTTCAATAGTGGGATGGTGACGGTCTTCTGGTTTAGTGATCGGACAGGATCGCATTATTGTGTATTCATTTGGATCATTGAAGAATACTGAATGCAGCAATTTTCCATTGATGTTGGAGAGGGTGATTTTTTAAGAGCTATAGGAAAGTTTTCCAAAAAAAAAAACACATAAAATTCAGAAAAATGCATGAAATCTTTATTTGAATCGATAGTACGCTCCATATAATTTAATGTTTGAAGATTATTTCATGCAAATGTTGACCGTGACTGCGCCTCAAATGGTCCATCCGCTTAGTTCAATTTTGGCATACTCTTTCCAACATTTCGTTTATTGTTGGAGCATTAAATCGCCTTCCGTGTTCCCCAGATGGTGTTTTGTCTGCTCTGATAACAACTTTAAAATCATCCGAAGGCATCTGTTCCAATGCAGCCTTAAACAATTTAACAAAATACTCGTTGTTTTTATCGTGAAGTAATCTCTGCAAAGCTGAAAAAACTTCACGTTTTGGCTTCCGTATGTTCATTTCTCATGAAGTAATTTTGTAAAAATCGAGATTCATTTTCAGATATAGGAAGATGTGAGCCACCATTATGATGTATCTGTCCTACAACTTTGAAAGTGGGCATGAATCGAGCATGACTTGCAATTTCTGGTGTCCCAAAGAAGTCATATGGAAGCTTGAAATGTACTTTTGTATATTTGCAGAAAATGTCCTTACAACCCCGTATTTCCCTCAACGTAAGATCGAAGTGGTTCTGGTGGATCTTCAAACGGTGGCAAATTTCCATTTACATTCGAGCAACATATTCCGGTCGTTTCATTGTGAAACTTCAAAGCACGGCAATGGAGACAAATGATATCCATTGGGAAAATCACAACATTGGGATTCATACTATAATCAATTGTGCTATCGTAATTAAACGCATCCTTTTTCAAGTCTGTTATGGATCTCCGTATTGTGAATCGGGTTCGGAGATTATGAAGTCATTCGCCTCATTGCTGTAAATTATATTTGCGGAGCTGTAGAAGTAGAAGCCCGCAATCTTTATCCTCCAAGTTCTTCGCATTGCTGTGAAGCTTCGGCAGCTCTAAAACATGTTTCACGTTCTCCAGATGTATCGTTTGATCTTCGAGATTTTAGTTGTAACGAATTTTTGTATCAAAATTGTAATATTCATGATAATTTTTCACTTGCGAAATTAGTACATTAAGTACTACTTTTGGAATCTAGGATTCAACTTAACTGTAAATTTAAGCGAATGCAATGCCAGGTAAAACACTTAGTAAACTAAAAACTTTTTCCATTCAAGGTTTATTAAAAAAATGTTAAATGCTCAGGTCATAAAACCCTAACTTTCCTAAACATAAAAAATTGGTTAAAAGCTCTGGTTAAGGTTACTTAGCCATCCATAGGTAACAAAACTCAACCAAGTTAATATAACTTATTTTCCCAGGTCATATATGTAACTACATATACTGTTTGTAAAGAGAACTCAACTCGATTATTTTTTCATTAAGGCCACATATAACATTTTTCGTAATTTTTTTTACAATAGGTATCAGGTCATAAATTGTAATAGAAACAAGTAAGAAAATTATAGTCGGTCTAGACCGACTATACGATACCCTATACCATGCGTTTAGAAACCCTATCTCTTAGGCCCAACTAACTGGACATTGAAAATAAGCAAAAACCAAATTTGAGTGGGATTTTTATTAATTTTTTTGGCTGCAGATATGAAAAAGTTCATATCGGATGCTATATCTATAAAGGGACTAGGTCCAAAAATGGACCGATCCTGATCATGTTTGGTAAAGTCTCTTGTATTTTGCAAAAATATGTACAAACAAAATTTGAGAAGAATCAGTGCAATATTTTTGTTTTTTAATAGATTTAAGTGAAGATCGGGAAGCAGCTCTATATGGGGTCAAAGGGATCATTTTTGGACTACTCATAAGTGGATATAATGAACGCATACAAACCCAATTTGAGTAAGATCTATATGACAATTTGGATCTTATGGCAATTTATGTCGATTTCATATGGGTAATTTGTATGGGGGCTAGGTCTGAACATGGACCGATTCTCACCAATTTCAATAGCGTTCATCCCATGGCCGATAAAAGCTTACATACCAAATTTCGTCAAAATATATTCATATTTGCGACCTGCAGTTTGATTACAAGCTTTACATGGACACACAGACGGACGGACGGACGGACGGACGGACGGACGGACATTGTTAAATCAACTCAGCAAGTGGTTCTGATTCGATCGGTATAATTAAAGATGGGTCTAGGTCAAATATTTTTGGTTGTTACAAACAGCAGCACAAAGTCATTATACCCAAACCACATAGTGGTATAGGGTATAAAAAGCAAGAAAAAAAACTGATTTTGGGAAAAACTTATACTATAACAATTTTATGAGTCTTATTTTGTTAGGATCACTTCAACCAACAAAGCTTTGTATTTTATAAAGGAAAAATTCTTATTCCCACAAAAAAAAAACATCAATAAACATAATGATCATTTTGAAATTAAAATTCTAAAATTAGAAAATTTATGAATTTTTGCATTAATGTTTAATAGCTTCTTTTTTCAATGAGCAAACTTTAAGACACACAACAGCTGATAAGAATTTGTGTCAACGTAGTGCTTCTCGCAGTGCATATAATTTTTTTCACTCGAAATATGCGCTTTTTACGAACTATTGTTGCGCATGTTGCTCTCAAAAAGTTAGCATCACTGTTGAAAAGGTTCACATTTTGGCATTCAAAGTAATGCAGCGATGCAAACAATTACAAGTTTCGATGCCATAAAAAAAAGAAATTATGGAGAAAAGTGCAAAAAGTTGTAAAACTCCGAACACTTGCTAAAAATAAAGGAGGACTGTCCGGGCAAAAGAGGACGTATGGAAATCCTAGCAAAGCTGTTTCTGTCATAATACTCAAAATAAATGATATTAAAAATTCACTTTTCCTTCCTGATACACAGTACGACTGTGTACAAAATTCAGGAAGATCGGTCCAATGGTTTAACCTCCTTTAAGCTTCAAACATAAATACATACATACTTCCGCTTTTATATTTCGCTATATTTCGTTTTGCCTCTCAACCTTGATTGAAATCCAAAAATGTCGACACTAACACTTTATCTTTGTAAGTTTTCAACACATTAAAAGTTTATTGATTTTAATTTGATGCATTTCTTTGTGAATCGACATTCTTCATATAAAAAGGAAACGCACACATGTAATAATGGTTTAGTTTTCTACAACATATGACAAAGGTTTCCAACAAGACAAAAAAACTTATGGATAAATATACACACTCGTATGTACATAAATTAGGGCGTCACATATTTAACAACTTTTCATTGTTACGGTGCACCTATCATTATAAAGTATAATTATCTTTGAACCTATACTAACCGAATATGATAAATTAATTGTCCTAAATTCTTGAAAGAAACCACATATTAATTTTAATTCAAATAATGAATAACTTTAGGAAATTGTACTCGTTTAATGCCTGTTTTTCACTATGTCATTTTCAATGTCAATTCTGGTCAATTATTGTTAGTTGTATGAAAACGGGTTGTAACTGGCAACATTTGACATATAAAATTTGTGTTTGTTGGACAGACGGATTTTTTGTTAGTTTATAAGATGTGATGCAAACGTAATTAATAGAAATTTACGAGATGTCAGTTGAGGTAATTGTTTGTTGTCGGTTTATATAACATAGTGAAAACCAGGCATAAGTATTGTTATAGGTACGTTTTTCCCCTACAATGAATAACGAATAATAATTGTATAAATAAGTGGTAACATAGTGCAATCTACACAATATATATTACATATTTGATTGTATTAACCTCAGAATGTTTACAAACATTTCTCCCTCCATATGTACTTTGTGCAAACTCTGATTATTTGGTAAAGAAATTCTGAGAAACTTAGCCATTCATGATAAAAGATGATTTAGTTGAGTTATTAAAGAAGAATACCAGCAGAGAAATGCATTGCCAGCGTGTAAGTACACAACAGTACTCGTATGAGACATTTACTTTTTAAAGCGAATTGCAACAATTATAATTCTATAAAAAGAATACGAATTTTAGTTTTTAACATTTGGTTACGTTGTTATCTTTATCTTTCTACATTTAACAAATGGGAAACGACAATAACTTTTATGAATTCCGGTATACGTGATTTGAGAATTGCACTCCCGGGATTAATTTCAATTTATGATATTCTGGTTCATCTGAACTGTTTCCAATGATTGGTAAAAAAAAAAACTTAATTGAAAAATGATTTTAAGACTGAATATGATTAATTACCGGTTACAATTCTATTTGGGTTAATTTAAGCCACGCTTAATAAAAAATACGTTGGCGAACACAGAAACAAGCTACATGTAACTTCGTTGCTTTTTGATATAAATTAATGCAGTAAGCACCAAAATTCTTGGAATCGAAAAAGAAATAAGAATAATTTCAGATTTCAAGTTTTTTTTTTTACAACTGTTGCTCTAATATGAGTTACAATTCAAATGACAACTATAGTTGTCATATAGTTGTCGTTTGAATTCGGTTTAAGTGTAACTGCACAAAAAAGTATCAATATAGTAAGAATGGGCAACAATCAGATATTTAAAGGCAATTTATTTTATGAAACCTATAGTTCTGTGGTTTTCTAGAATAACCGCGTATGTCATAAAATCAAAATGTTCAGGAGAGCCAAAAAACGTTATATTTGAAATTATGGTCTCGATATAAAGTTTTTATAACTTTTTATTTAACAGTCCTGTAGATATGGGCAATAAACATTTTATGTAAAATTTTGAGTCAAAAATCTTAAGAGGAATGGATCCTAGAGAAGGATGAAAAAACAATATGTAAATTACACTTAAAGTGTGTGCAGACAAAACAACTTATGTCGACAAATGTCGTTTTTTTTTTGAAAAAGAAAACTACCAGTGCAACTACCTATTTATTTTTTGTTCGTCAACAAAAAGTTAACGGGACTTAGGGTGAGAATATAACAACGTATCAAGAATAATAGTGACAACAAATAACAGAAATAAACACACAAGTTTTTATAAGTGGTTATAAACTGAAAAATAATCCAAAATTATTTTGAATTTTTTTTCATTAATAACAACGTATGTCGCTATGTGTCGTTTTCTGAGAAAATAATTTGGCAGCGATCAAACGTAGGTTGACATACGTCGTTAGTGGTGCAAATTAATTTAATAATTAATTTCTTGTCATTTGTGGATAATGTTTAGAATTCTTGTTCTGACTGTATGGAAAAGAACTTAACCCTTTTCGCGATATTCGTGGGAAAATTATAATCGGTCTAGACTGAACCAATTTTGGGTGGCATTGTTATTAATTTTTTTGCTTGCTGATATAGAAAAGTTCATATGGATTGCTATATTTACATTGGAACTAGGTTGAAAAATGGACCGATCATGACCATATTTGGTAAAGTCCCTCATTTTTGTAAGAACACATACAAAGTTTGAGAAACATCTGTGCAATAGTTTAATTTTTGATAGGTTTAAGTGAAGATCGGGAAGGAGCTTTATATGGGGGCTATGACTAAGAATTGTCCCATATGGTTTTTTTTTTTGGAGAACTGTTTATAGAATGAAATAAACACACACAAAAATAATTTGATCAAAATCTATATGATATATCGAAATTGGTGGAAATTGGTTCATGTTCAGACCTAGTCCCCATAAAAATTACCCCTATGAGATCGAGTTAAAGATAAGTCTGCTCTTAATTCAGAATATATAAAAAAAATACACTTTTCGAAAAAAGTGCGAATAAAATGCGACGTTTTTTTGTCAGAAAAGAAAACGGCATAAGATACAAAAAAAAGGCTAGATTTTAAATTATTAAGGCTAAACTTTTTACAATGATGTTTAAAAAAAATTGGAGAATTGACAAAAAATTTTAACTCTTTTCGTGCTTTTTAATTGAAAGCAATTATTAGTTAGTTAGTTAATTGTTCTTTATTTAATTAATTTCTTTGTTTTACATGTTTTACATATTACAAATATATCTATTGAACATATGTACATACGACTTTGACTTAATGTCGTCAATCGGAAAAAGCTTGTTACTTTTAGGAAATTTTTAAAATGTATTTTGTGTTATAAAAAATATCAATAATTAAATTCATCGCCTAAAACCTATCTATAACCAATCGCATCTATAATATATGTATCTAGATATTTCCTTAAAATTATCTTTAGCGTTATTTAATATTGTCTTTAACTCATGATCTGTGAAAGCGATTTTTCCAAAATGTTTATATCTTATGTGACGTAGTACAGAACATTTGGCTAAAAAATGTTGGATATTCTCAATTTATTGTAGATTAAACATAATCGAGATCTTTGTTGCTGAAACCTGGTTCCCTTAAGCTTTTTCAGGTCACACCTGAAACTAATAGCGTAGCAGTTGTTAGTGTAATGAAAATAAGATTGTCGCTCACTAAAATTAAGCTTTGAATAAAATCGACTCGAAGAAGCAGTTTCTCTATATACAACACTCTTTCCTTGTTTTTTAACCCAGTTATTATATCAACTCTTAAGCGTTCCCAGCTTTCTCTTGTTGTGCATTGTGTTAAATTTATCATATTTAAATCTATAGCTAAGGAGTCAATATGCACATACCAATACGATTTTTTTCAAAGATGATTTTTGTAAGCTGATTTGGTAATCCATTATTAGGGTATTCATATGTTTTTATAATATACCGTATATGTAAATCCACTGGATATATATAGTTATTTTCAAGTTTCCAGCATTAGGGGATATGTAAAAGTTGTAATTTCAGAATCTTTTTTATAAAAAAACGTTGAAGTTTATCCACTTCATCAAACATAGAAAATCCCCATAGGACTGAATCGCACGGCATACTGGTATAAATTATTCTATTCTGCTTCCATACTTTTTTTTTTTTTTTTGTCAAGAAAATTTTCCACGTTGTATTTATGCTACTTTTTGCAGATAACTATCTCTGTTCCACATGTTACCTGAATAATATATTAGGAGATAGTGTTACTCTCAGATATGTACATATACTCATATGTGATCCGTATGGCCTCACCCTGAAATGTCCACTCCAGATTCGGTACAAAATTCATCAGGTATATCTTCTCCACTCCATACCTTAAATTGTGTAAGGCTGTACACTGCTTCAATCGTGTTAACTATTTTTGTTGATATTCCAGTATTATTAATTTTGTAAATTAGAGATTTTCTACGAACATTATCAAATGCCGCTTTGAAATGTACAAAAAACCGTAAAACGTTTTTGTTTTCGTTGTATTTTAAGTGGGTAATTGCAGTTATATTGTATAAAGCAATTATTAACTGCATGACCACAAATGTAATGTTTGTTTATTAGCGATATATAAACATTTATTTGCCTGCTGTTGTTCGCTCGCATGTACAAAAAACAAAAAAACAAAATCATCAAACAAACACAAATGTGTATGCTTCGCTGATACATATCTCTATGCACATGTTCTATTACGTGTAAATAATTTTCACTATTTTTAGTTATTTATTTGAAACTTTATTGGAGCATCTTTACATTTTCGTACGTCATTCCTTGCCTATTCAGTTTAGAGGCTCCAAGTTCAATACTAAAACGCTGCAGATTATAACGAACATTTTAAGCCTGAGAAGTGCGACAGACAGACGGACATCGCCAGACCGACTTTTATTTTATATGGATCAGGAATATATATGGTTTATGGGAATAAATTTCGATGAGTTGCAAACGGATTGACTAACTGATAATATACCTTCTGCACAGTGGTTTGTAAGGTATATAAATCACATATATGAAAGAAGAATAATAATAAAAAAGAAAATGTTCTTAGAAAAGCACACAATTATTCATAAATTAAATAACTATTTATAAATTTTTATAAAAACTAAAACTTAATTCAATTTTCTTATATTAGCATATTAATTTTCTTTTTTCATTTGAAAATTTTCAAAAATTCTTAATTAAAAATTGTTTTATACAATATATCGAGGGCTTATATTCAAAACCATCTATCTTAAAAAACACAGATTTTCAGGAGTGACAAAACAAGGTTTTTTTCGCATACTACTTGAGTTATTAAAATTCGGTATTCAACAATATTTTTTAAATGAACTACTGACACATATACATAATTGGGTTTTAAAATTTTGCATTATTAGGAACTTTATGATAGATAGATATATTTCTCAAAAATAATCAATGTGTATGTATGAAAATGATCAGATAGAGGGTTTTGCATTTTAATAAAAACTAGTTTAGCCCAGCACTCGAAATTCGAGTGCAAATTCTAGGAAATATTATTTGTTCATTCAATTTTTGTCTTCCAACGTTTTTTAATATATATACATATATATAAAAAATTTATGAATGTTTAAATGAGCCTAAAGGTATGTTAATCAATTTAAGTAGTACACAAATCAATACAGAGCGTCTGATATATAATTTAAATCATTCGCATTAACAGGGCGTAACGAATTATTATAAATATTTATTTTATTTAATACAATATATTTTTAAGACAGATTAAACATAAATTTTATCATTCTCAGCTTCTACCCCAGATGAACTATAACTATGCCAATTTTCACACTCCTCCGTGCCCGCATAAAATTTACCTTCACGCATTAATATATAACTAAATAAATTATTTTGATAATGGTTGCGGTTTTGGTAGCCACAACCATCCGAAAAAATTGTTATTGACAATGAATCCGATAAGCAATACATTTATTAATGATGAATAAAACAGGAAACAAATACCGACGCGGAGAAATCACCATTGACTTCGCTATATCAATAATGCACTGGTGAGTGCCTATATTGTAAAAAGTAAAATTGTGTATCTGAAGGCGTTGCTTAAGCCTAGAACACTAATGTTAGTCGATTCGATTAACATCGCTTATATTTTCTTACATAAATATTATTATTTAAATGAATTTTCTTAAAATAATCTAACCCATAAAAGAAAAATTTTTAATTAAAACTCTTCCTTTCCTTATGCATATGAGTTTGGAATACCTCCGTGACTTTGCGTGACTGTGTGTGACTATCTTAAAATTATTCTTTGGCCACAACAAGTCTATGGACAAAGTTTCAGATCCATCGGATGAGGGAAAGTGGGGTTTTAATCTATCCGTGACTGTGCGTGACTACGCGTGACTGTGCGTGACTATGTCAAAGTTAATCTTCTTTCACAGCAAGTCTATCGACCAAGCTTCAGATCGATCGGATAAGGGGAAATGGGTTTTAGATTACTTCGTGACTGTGCGTGACTGTGCGTGACAATGTCGAAGTTGATCTTTCTTTACAGCAAGTATATCGACCAAGTTGCAGATCGATCGGATTAGGGTTAATCGTATTTAGATCACTCCGTGACTGTGTGTGACCATGCGTGACTGTGCGTGACTAAGTCAAAGTTAATATTTTTCATAGCAAGTGTATGTACCAATTATTAGATCGATCGGATGAGGGGAAATGACACTTAGATTACTCCGTGACTGTGCGTGACTGCCCCAAAATTAATCTGTAGTCACAACAAGACTATAGGCCAAGTTTCAGATCAATTGGATAAGGGGGAATGGGATTGCCCCACGACAGACAGAGAAATTGAGTTAAAAGAAAAAGTTTAAAAAATACATTTTTTGTGTTATTTACATTTAAAATAAAACGAAATATATAAAAGTTTGAAAAAATTTTTGGTGCTTCATTTATGGACTTAGAAAAAATCGGTTTTAGATATAATGTTAGTCGATTCGACTAATTATTAATGTTAATGTATATTTATTTATTATTTATTTATTTGTACTATTAACTTATAATTATAAATTATAAGGTAATATAGGGATTCGAGCAATAGCTACTTTGGCCTTCAGCTCAATATTATAATTCAATATTTACAGTATAGTAAATTTCATACACTTAATAGATACAATAATGCGTTAGATCTTATATAAACTTGTAGGTATTTGTTTGTTTTAGGAAATTTGTTATTTTCTTTAAGTTTTCAGGGGTTGGGTTAGATAAAGCCCTAATCGGGTCGGTCCCATTGAAAATATTTTGTCTTTCGTTATTAAATTTAGGACAATGTACAAGAATGTGTGAGGGATTTGGAATCGGAGTTGTACAATTACAAATTTGGGGAATATCAATGTTCATCAAGTGTCCGTGAGTTAATTTGGAATGTCCGGGTCTTAGTCGTTCAAATTTAATTATGTCAATTCTGTGGCAATCCGTAATACTTTTTAAAAGAGGGCGTATGTCTATCATTTCATGATTTAGATTTTTATACCAAAATGAGGTGGAGTGTATTAGGTTTTCTTTGTAGTGTTCAATGAGTTTTTGTACGATATAGTTATCCCAATCTTTGGGATTGTGATTAGGTATTGTGATTAGTGGAAAATGGTTAGCTTTTCTTGCAGTTTGATCAGCAAACTCGTTGCCCTTTATACCACAATGGCCAGGTACCCAAATTAATTTTATTTTATTTTGCATATTCATTAATAGATTTCTTATTTCAGAGATATAGTAGTTAGAGTTATTTATGTTACTTATAGATTGCAATGAAGAGAGAGAATCGGAACATATGGCAAATTTACCTCTGTTGTGCCCTACGTATTTTATTGCTTCGTATAAGGCTATCATTTCAGCAGAATAAATTGTGCTAAATTCGGGAAGAATAGCGGATTTTATTATCGTATTTTCTGCAGTTATACTAAAGGATGATGAAGTATTGCATTTTGGTCCGTCAGTAAAAATAAATGTATGGTCGTAGAGTGTGTTCTTTAGCTCATTAAATAATATTTGGTATTGTATTGGACTACAAATAGATTTGGTATATTTGTGTTGGGAGGTATTAATAACTTCGTTTTGGAGAAGCCATGGTGGATGTTGCTTGGAACTGCTCTTCACTATAATAAGTGGCAGATCTAAACTTTTACAGTTTTGTATTGAACGGTGTATAGTTGATGGTATTTTAGGTATTTTTTTGGTAACTTTGCATTTATTAACTAATTGCAAGAGGGGTGTGTTTGAGCTAAAATTTATAGTTTTTAAAAGTTTTGTAGTTAGTAATTTTGTTTGTGTTTCTAATGACAGGATATTCGATTCAAAAAGCATATTTTTAATTGGGGTTGAGCGAAAAGCTCCGAGGCAGAATCTTATAGCAGAGTTAACTACTATTATAATTTTACGCAATACAGAGTTCGGGGAGTGACCATAGATCGACAATGCGTAATTAATTTTAGATATGAGAATCGCTTTTATTACACAAATAATAGTGTGCATATTGCAATTCATTTTAGGATTAGAAAGACAATTTATAATCTTAAGACGTTTTGATAAAGAAGATACTACGTAGTTTATGTGGCTGTCCCAGCGGTAACGAGAGTTAATATGCAATCCAAGTAATGTATAAAAAAAACTATTAGTGTTCTAGGGTTAAAGTAAATTGCTGATGCATTAATATTGGGGCACAGTTTTACTGCTTGAGCATCCATTGTAAAAACGTGACGTACACCTTTCTCAGCTGCAATTTTATCAATACTTTTTTCGTACTGTGCACGATTTTTTGTTGAAATGTGTTGATTATATTCATCAGCTGATACCTGTTTAGCCTAAAATCCGACACACAGATCGCATTGGTCTTTGCGAGGCATAACCAAAGCCAAATTCTCCTACTCAAAAGATTTAGAAAATGAAAAAGTGGAAACGGCTGGAAATTAAAGTAATCTTTATATATACATCTGCTTATGTTTTAAATGTTGCTCCGATATATATTTTTTTTGCGTTCTTACGACAGTAGTGGCTTTCCATTTTATATAATTGTTAAAATATTCTTTTAAATGTACTGTATATTCATAAAATGATGAAATTTTAGGTTCTTTGACTTTTAACCAACCTTTTACCATATCAACATTTACTGATAGAGTGGAAAGAAAGATGAAACGACATACCTTTAGAGGCTCCAGGTTGTAGGTTAAAGTGAATTTAAAGCTGTTCTGTTTCACTGAATTCTCAACTGTACAATTTTTCTGTACGACGCACAGTGGCGCCATTTGAGTTTTTTCGTTGCAAAAATCATATCTTTTGAACCGAATAACATAATTGAACAGTTTAAACAGCATATGATAGATAACTGTTCAGCCTATGAAATGAACGTTCGGAAAGGGTGCTATGCTTTGTAGGGGCCTACTTATGGGTTATCAAAGTTAAAATTTGTAGAAAAATCAATTTTATGGTAACTAAAAAAAAATTATTTTTACATTTTTAGATTGTTTTTATTTTTTTTCTTTAGGGTTTTATGTTTTAAATTATTACCCAACAAATCAAAAAAAAATTACTTCTTTTTTAAATTTATTTTTTCAATTTTCTGTAAAATATTCATCACAATTCGTAAGAGAAGGTATATCTAAAAGACTAATCATTTCAAAACTATTATTATTTTCTAACTCTATTCGTGACTTCACATGCCGCAGGGAAGAAATAAGTGGATCGGAAGATGCTGCCAACATGTTGAAGAGGTCCTCATTTTGCCTTACCCTTGATGCTTTGAATGTGTTCTGCAATCTATATTTTTTATAAAATTTGTTAAGAGACTCCTGTGCTTCTTCAGAAAGCTCTCAAATTGGCAAAGACTGGTACTCAATTATATCTTTGCCATGCGCCAATATTTTACGGACGATCGGGGTCAACTTCTTCTGTGGATACATTTCTGCTAAAAGAGATGCAGTTTTCGATGCATAGTCTCCATATTTTGTAGAATTGACATTTTCTTTGCAGTTTAAAACATTCAAGATCGTTCCCAATCTTTTCACGATTTGATTGTTAATTGCAGTGATTCTAGTTACTGCCTCATCATTTTCAAAAAATCTCCTAACATCGTTTGAGTTACCGTATCCGTGCTTGGGACAATCTACTTTTAGTCCAACTTGTTTAAAAAAAGCATCCTGTATTTGCTTCTTTCTGATCTTTTCCTTGTCCTTTATTGATGTATTTTCATCGAAGTTTTCCTCCTCTTGTGGTAGGATATACGCCAGTTTTAGCAAGAACTCCATACACCTTATCCTTTCGTGCAATGGTGACATTCCATATTCGTAATTCTCCTCGTTTGTAGAATCGTTTATATTACCAAAGTTCTTCTGACTCTTTTTGCAAATCGGGCATGACAATGTTGAGGTTGTTCCTGTCAGTTCGTTTACGACTTTTCCGTCAATCATGGTCAGGTGGAACTCGTAATTGCATTCAATATATTTTCCTTCTACAATTTGCAGCTTTGTAGGCTTAATCTTGCTTATTTGTTCTTCAATGTCCTTCACCGTGGTCCATATGAGTTCTGCCGATTCCCTTGCAAACTGAAACATTATTGGTCGGCAATAATGCACTGATGACGGACGTGGATTTTTCCAGCGTAGGGAAGCATCAGATTTTAGCCGCAAAGGAACAACAGATGCCACAAACATAATTCCGTCCGATATTGTAGCGTCATCGGAAGATATCCTTTGCTTATAAACGCTTTGTCCGGATGATGCATCGCAGCCCCATTAGCTGATCAATGTCAGTTTCTCAGGAAGAATTTTCACCTCATTTTCAGGAAGACTCTCCAACAACCGTTTTGCTGTATGGCCCATGAGATCCTGCAGATTGGCTTTCACAGAGACTTCCGTAAACTCCGTATGCAGTGGTCGTGAATTTATTTTGGCTTGCGTAATATGCTTGTATCCTGGTAAAACGTCAGCCCCGTGTCACATCAAGGATGCCCATAGTATCTCAAATTTTTCTTTGGAAAGTTGTAAGTCCATAAACAAGGCCAAGGCTTCTTCGGAACCCTACTTTTTAATGTGTGCGTTTGTGGGCGTGGGAATGCTTTCCTTAATCCTTTTTAGTCGCAGTGGGCTTGCATCGGCAACAGATTTTGTAATCTGCGACCTAACTCTTTCACTATCCTTTGTATATTTAATAGACAGCGCGTCCCATAAATGCTTCGTGGTCAAGTCATTGGTGGCATCGGCAAGTTTCCTCTTGTGAAAATTGAACACTCCTCAATACTTTTTTTGACCTTCCTTTTGCTCCTCTGGTTGATGTGGTGGGTTTATCTACTGCCAATATATCCAGGATGGTGTCTTCATTAAGCCAGTCCTCGTATTTGGAGCTGAAGTTCTGAATGGTTCGATTAGATTTCACCCATTTTTGCCTTAAAATTTGCATATATCAGATAAAAATTATTTTTTATAATTTCGCTTCTCTCAATATTTCCGTATAAGCTATCAAGTTCTTCTAAAGCAGCTTCCGTGAAAAACTTTGGTGTGGTTGACCTTCTAAACAGTTCAAATAATTTTAAATTGTTTAACGCCATGGTTTCAGTACTTGTTGCGTCAACTTTCAGTCGTAGACTAATCCAGGCATTATGCTTATTTTGCAATATATAGGCTTATGCTACCATGCCTAAAAATTTACCTGTTCCCTGCATACATGTGGATTTAGGCTGAATTATGCAATTTTGATATTATGCTCGTGTCTAAATAAGATTTGTGCCTACCTGGAGGGACCATAAGTCAATATTGTTCTTGACCATTTGTACTCCAAAGTAATTTTTAAGTGAGGTGCGTACCTGCGAATTTCAATGAGTAGTTTTTTGTGCATCCTGTGTCTGTAACAGAATATTGGGAGAGTAGACTTTGGCAGAGGCTCACAGGTAGACCACCGACTTAAAATGCAATTTTCAAACTATTAGATCAAACTACTGTCAGTCAAAACATGTAAGGGATGCATGCCATACAATTTCTGCAACCATGTCTTTTTAACCTTTTTTACCTCTAGAAGCCAAACGGGCACGTACGGGCAGATAAAACCTTTTGAAAATATAGAAAAATATAGATTTTTTTATTTTCCGTCAAGGTTGAAAAATAGTGAAAAAACGGATAGTTTTTAAATAGTGATTTACCAGGAGAAACACAAAGCAAACAGTTAATTTTTTTTTTATCATTATACATTTAATAAATACATCAATCAATACAAACAAAAAATAAGGCGATTCGTTACCTATTTTTCGTGATATTACACCTGAAATCGCAACAAATTGACTAAAAATTGTGTGTTATTTTGAAAACCGAAAGTCGGTCAACTTTGAACGGTTATATCTTCTAAACTAAAAATGTGATGTTATTAAGAGTAGCATATTTGAAATCGTTGAAAAGTTTCCTATAACATGGGTTTACTCAAAACTTCGTCGGCGCACATGAAAATTTTGATTTTTGGAACCTCGTTTGCTCTACGGGCGCCACTGTGCGACGTGGCTTTTTACAAACACTTGTTTAGCTTCCCAGGTTCTAACCCAAAACATTTAAAAAAATATAATTTCTGATTTCATGATCAAATTTCTGGCAGTCTCTTAATTTGCTTTTCCCGCAAAATGATGATGAACACGAAATTCCCATTTTTCTTGGTGGTCTTTTTGAATTTTGTATGGAAACTCCATCAGCAGTAGAAAATTCTAAATGTTTTCGGCCTCTCATTCGTTTTACTGAGTTTTCCTTTCGGGTATTTGATATAGGATTATGTCTCCTTTTAGTTCTTTCTCGTCTTCGGAATCTGGGTAGTTATGTATTTTGTTTTATTGCTGTTGTAATTAGTTATGTGTCAACATACCTATTATCCGCCCGTCATCTATATCTTAATTTGATGATGCATAATGGACTGCTATACGTTGTAAAGAATTAAAAGCCACTTTATTTTTCTGTTCACATTTAGTATAATCAATATCAAGATCAGACATTTTGAACTGTTTCAAAAGTTTATTATTAAAATCTAATTATCAAACTAAATTTTTACTTACCATTATGTAAGTTTATTACACGACAATAATATTTTAATTATGTTTTTTAATATCATATAAATTTTTTTTTTTGACAATAATATCGTAATAATAATAAAAGTAGACACTTTTTAAGCAAATTCCAAGTTTAACCATTTATTTTTATGCTATCGACAATATATTTTCCAAAAACCAAAAGCTAAAATATTTTCATTTTAATTCAATTCAGAGTCGGCTGTCGCTATTTTGATAAACAATTAAAAAATGTCAAATTCATGTTCAGCATGCACAAAATAGTAAGCAAAATATGTATTGCAAGAAGAAATTATTCCAAAAAACAAGTATTTGAAAATGAATTACTTGAAAGGATAGAGGATTTTGCATTTATTTATTTATTTATTTATTGTAGAAAAATTATTCTTATATTTAGAGTACAGGATACATCAATTAAAGGGTAAAATGTGCTGATATGAATAAAATTAATTACACATATTAATTATTTATGAAATGAAATAATGAAAGAAGATAACAAAATACAACAATTTCAAAGATTTTACTATGCAAAAGAATCAAAAATTAGTTTTGTAAAAAGTGTTGCTTTGCTTGTTAGTTGATAAGTTTGTGGAAGTGCATACCAAAGACGAACCCCGTTCACAAAGAATTGCTGTTCTGAGACAAGTGTCCTATGAATTGGAATTATGAGTTTTCTTCCTCTATCAGACGTTGCAAATTGCAATTTTTCTAGTTTTGTGCTAGTTTTAGCTAGTTTTTTTTTTTTGTGTAAATAATTTTGAGCATAAAAATTAGAACTCAAATTTGTAAAAGATTACACAAGGGAACAAAATTGAACTTTTTTTGTGTTGATTGGAAGTTTGCATCAATTTTTTTTTACTAATTTGAGGTCGCTGATTTCAAATCTGCACTTGGTTTTTTTCTATCAGCTCGACTTTTCGTGATATACCGTTATGTCCAAAATTAAGGCCCTTCCACTACATGTATTGGAATAACTTGAAAACGGTTCAGTTTTTTAAACGGAAAGTTTTTTAAAAATTCATAAAAAATAAAACTGCGACAAAAATCACAGTTTTGGTCTTAAAACGTTTGGATAAACATATTTCGAATGAAATGAGCATTATTTTATTTTAATCGGTCCGCAGCTTTTGATTTTGTTCACAATTTACTGAGAAAACTGAATTTATTTAATATGTGTGTGTCTGCTGCTGTTCTATTTATGTAATAAGTTTTTGTTGATTAATAAGTTGTTGTTTCTAAGGTTATTTGGGACGCTTAATCCAAATCTGCACTTGGTTTTTTTTGTATCAGCTCGACTTTCGCGATATACCGTTACGTCCAAAATTAAGGCACTTCCACTACGTATATTGGAATAACTTGAAAACTGTTCACCATTTTTTGGTGATTTTCAAAATTGTTTTTTTAAAGATGTACTTGTTACCTTTGAAAAACAAACACGTTGACGACTTTTCTATGTTTCTCAGAATTAAAAAAAAAAAATAAGTGATAAAAAAATCGTTATTTCATTTTTATGATTGCGGTAGCAAACTAATATACGCTTATAAATGTGAGTGGACTCTGAATTGCTGTTCTTATGATATCTGGTCAATTCACAGTCAATTTAATGGAAAAAAGGAAAGTGCACTTTTTTATTACAGAAATTACAGAAATTCTACCCACATTTATGGAAAGTGAAAAATTAGAAACGTTCATGATCATGATTCGAAGGTTCCCACCAGGTCATTGGTGTTTGATACTTGAAGTGGGTCCGTTTCTTGTTTGTCCATAACCTTAAATGCTGTACACAGTTGTTACATACAGTATTAGGAATCATGTACTTGTCACGGGTTTCCATGTTAAATCCGAAGTAGTCAAAATACACTTTTT
The DNA here is from genome assembly GCA_963682025.1 of Cordilura impudica. Taxonomy (NCBI): domain Eukaryota; kingdom Metazoa; phylum Arthropoda; class Insecta; order Diptera; family Scathophagidae; genus Cordilura; species Cordilura impudica. The sequence continues at coordinate 108,786,074 of OY821521.1, forward strand.
TATTTTTTATGAATTTTTAAAGAACAAAAAAAAATTTTTTCTTAAATCGTTATTTTTTTTCCAAAACTTCAACGATATCTCTGAAACTACAGGGAAAATTTAAAACCAATGTAAGCACGCTTTAATGATAATATTGTTGGCGAATTTTGGGTTTTTTTAACTGAATATGGTGAACCGTTTTCAAGTTATTCCAATATATAGAAAGACCAAAAAATTAACTTTATTATCATCCAGTTCCTGCCTTATGTTTTCAGTTATTTCAGTCAAAGCAGAAACACAACTATGAGTAGATCGAAAACCTGATTGCTTATTCGACAACAAACCAATCTCATTTAAATAAGTGGTCATTTGTTTGTGAAGGAGCTTTTCGAATACTTTTGAAAAGTAACACTGGATTGCCATGGGGCGTTATTCGTTAGTAGATTTAGGGACAGGAATAATGCCTCCATTTGTAAGGGAAAGTGCTTGTGGTAATAATTGCGTTAAAGAAATGTATTAGCTAAGGCAAGAGAAAGGGCTGCAAAATCCTCACAAAAAATGCAGTTGTCCGATTGTATTAGATTTAGCACTAATAATGCTAAGATAAACATCTTCATGAGTCACATACGAAAATTCAAAACAATTATTAGAGTCATTATCATTGCAAAATCAGGAGTTGTTGTTGTGTACTGCTGGTAAATTACTGTAGACTGAGTTTAACACATTGACATAAATACTGATATCAACGCTTTTAATGCCTCTCCATATACCAAAATAACGAAGGTGTTTCCAGGTTTTTCGTGAGTCCATAGCGAACTCAAAACGCCTTGAATAATAGACCGATTTAGCTCTCCTGATGCTGTCATTAACTTTCAGTATGGTAATCTTTTTCGAGCACAGTAGTTTAGAATAGCTTCCACCTCGAATAACATACATCTCGGAGAGAAATTAACTATTTTATATTAGATATAGACCGTGGCTTTGCTTTAAATTTTTTGGATCGAGTTACAATAAACTGTAGCATCATATAAACTTATTATGTTAGTTTCAAGGAAACAAGGTTGATCATTTATGGAGGGCATATAATAGATTCTCCCAATTAATATCTCTAAAGTACCCATATAGTAAATTATAATTTAAGTTTTTAATGTATCTCTTTCTCCATTGATATGATAATCGTAGACAAGAGAAATTAAATCATGTTTGGAAAAACATAAAGCTGAAATTTGGTCATAAAGCAACACATTCGAAATATTCCTTACAAAAAACAGTTCCAAAAAAGTATTGTTGCTGGTAGAGAAATGAGAAGGAATCGAGCGGTTTGTAGGTTCAATATCAAGATATGACATATTTTCTAAGAGAGATGATTCCAATATGAATTAAATTCGCCTGAATTACAACATCATTGTATGACACGGTTAGCCATTCCAATTTGGAGATGAATGTGGAAATGTTAATATTCCGTAAGATAGAGAAATAACCAAAATTCAAATAAAACAGCAAATATAAAAATGTTTGTTATGAAATTCACACCATAGATGAGGGCTGTTTTATTGAAAATTTTGCCATCAAAAAGTCATTTTCGTGAAAATCAAAGGTAGAGGGTTTTGAATATAGGTCCTCCGTATCAATTTTCATGAATTCAAGACATTTTTTATAGGAAAATTCTGAGTTTTAAAATTTTTAGCTTTTTAAAGATATTTCCTATTAAATAAGTTTAAAGGTTGTTCTTTAATATTTTTCATATTTTAATATTTTCCTTATAGAATCACTGCAAACCTCAGAAAGGCAAATTAATAAAGAATATTTCCCTCAGCCTTGAGAAAAAGTTACCCCTGCTTTTAAAGAGTATACGCATTAGTTCGGGTCGATTTGTAGGGAGGCAAAAAAAATCGCTCAAGTGACAAGGAAAATCATATTCTAGGGATCAAAATAAGAAACTTTGCCCAATGAACCATACCTCTAAAACGAATTCTGATGTCCCGACTTTTGACTTGTCTGTCTGTCTGCCATAGTCTTGTTGTGACTACAGATTAATTTTGGGGTAGTCAAGCAGAGTCACGCATAATCACGGAGTGATCTAAAAGTTATTAATCCTCATTCGATCGATCTTTTTGAATAACATAACATAGTCAAGGCGTATAATTATTATTTATTAGCAGAGTAGAAGATACGTATACGTATGAGTGTTAATTTTAATATTAAATCAAACATAGTCAGCCCAATTCTAAACAAAAATGGTGATTTTTTTAAATGTTTGTATGGGGAACCCCCCAGGGTTCCAGGGGGTATGCCACTGGTATGGGTGGGTCGGCCCTCCAAAGTTAGTGGGGGTCGATCATACATTTGGACTCGATTCGGGCACTCTAAATGGGTCAAAGTGAGACAGACAGACAGACAGGTTAAAAGTCGGGACATCAGAATTCGTTTAGAGGTATGGTTCCTCGGGCAAAGTTTCTAATTCTGATCCCTAGAACACGATTTTCCTTGCCACTTAGGCGATTTTTAAATCGACCGCCCTAATACACATATCGCACCTGTACCTCTAAACTCAACTAAAAATTTACAAATTTTCAGTAGAGGCAAAAAACGGTTTTTTTTTTAATATTTACTATAAAATTGTAAAACAGTTGTTTCATTGTAAGGAATTGCGAATAATACATATGTGTCAACAGTAGTTGTTTTTGCAATTTTCAGTGATCATCAAAAATAACAAGTTTTTTGGGTGCAACTCAAAATAAGTCTTTTTAGTGGATTCTAAAGAAGCTAGTCTTATAACACAAAGAGGGTTACAACTGTATTTTTTTTTACGAAAGACTAGAAAAATCGATGTAAGATTTTTACAGTGGATAGATATGACCACTGTGTATCGTTTTCTTGCCAAAAGTGAAAATTGAAAAATTTTGAGTTGACTCACTTTAGAGGTACAGGTGCGATATATTCTCTAACTCTTATGTTATTGTTATTAACATTCAATTACTTGAAGGATAACTTGTGAATAGGATTTTGTCAATTGAGTTTCAGTTTCTTTTTTGGAAAATGAGATTAAATTTGATCTAAATTTGCAAAAAAAAAAAAAAAAAAAAAGAGATATATATATTAACCTTTTAAAGCCTAAAAATGAAACTAAAATTGATATACAATTTTTTTCGAATAGCTTTTATAATATATAATTTTGAAAATAATCGAATTACCGGTTCGTTTTAATGTTATGTACATCTCTATGTTCCATTAACTGTTTTGAAATTTATATCTGTTAATTTTTTCTTTAACTAAAATTGTTTAGGTGTCCTGAAATGCTTATATATTCACCTCAGCATTTCAAGATGATTTTAATTTTTTGAAAACTTTTAACTTCTTCAAAACTATCAGTATAGACATGAGTATAACTACTTACTTATTTTTATTGACTTTTTGTATTCAATCTAGCTTTCTATATTCAATTAACTAATACAAGCTAATTTAGATAGAAATATTTGACAAAAATTAAATTACCAAGATTTTTAGTCAAAATGATTTGCTCTCAAAACATTGCAAGTATAAACCCTTATTTTGACTTTTGGGTGTTCGAAAACAATTAACTTTAAATTTAAATGGAGTTAGAATTTAAGGATTAATTATCGGCAACTGTATTAAAATGGTGACCGTACCCATTAGTTGTTATAATATTGTTTTTAAAAAACAGATGTAGGGTATTAAAGATTCGGCACTGCTGAATTTAACATTCTTACTTGTTAAATAGTAAGTTTTCTATAATGATATTGGCCACAGCATTTGTGTACACTCCTATGGTGACAAACTGGCAATAATATGTAAAAAAAATTAAACATGAAATGCCAAAATTTCAATTACTATTTGATTAAAATTTTGCGGGTGTGAAAAAGTTTTTTTTTAATAATTAGTTATTTATTGTTCGGTTTGAGATCATGTATACATTTTCCAATGCAAGAAAAGATAATAATTTTTGTAGTGTAATTTTTTTTAATTGAAAGTGACATATGGCACACGGAAGCCAACTTATATAAATGTATATATATTATACACATGCATTAGGGTAGATAAAATTCTTAAATTTTAGCATTTTTTTCGAATTTTCTGATTTTCTTAAAATCACATTTTAGAAAAACCTTTTTGAACCGTTGAGCAAATCGTCTTGCAGATCATACAAAATACTTTTTTTAGGGATTGAAAAATTGTCGTTAACAGGTGTTGCATTAATTCTAAGAATATAGAAATTTAATTTAACAACTAAAAATAGCTTCTCCATTAATTTGATTTGTTTAATATACGTATGTATTATTGAATAATACGGAGTATTTAAAACTAAATTTTGAGTAGCTTAAATTTTCGTACCTTATTCTACTTTGCGAAGTGATCTACACTTAAATCTGACGTATAGAAATATACATATATATCCGAAACTAGTAGTTTGGTTTATAAGTTTGGATGGTGCAAGTATAAAAAAGGAGTTATGCTTTGAAAATAATGTACCTATTATACTCGTATATTCACTTTGCATCAGGTACATGCTGTATTGCGGAGGTTGTGACTAGCAATTATGGATCAATTTTATAATGTTTTAAGTTTTAATACTTTGCGGTTTCAAAAATATATTTAAAAAAAATTAACAGTTTTTGGAAGTTAAATTTTATGAAGTTAAATATTAAGTTTTTAAATAATACAATTTTTAGTAATTAATTCAACATGTTTGGAAATGTTACCTAATACTTAGGTCCGAATCCTGCAATAATCCAGGAGACTGATATGGGTTGAAGAATATAGTGGGGTCATAGGCAACGAGTTGGCTCACGGGTGTGCATGGAAGGTATTCGATTCCGCAGACGGCTCAATTGACACTGATATAAAAATCTCTTGTACTTAGGTGTAGATTATTATGGAAGATCTGCTTTTAAGTTATTGGCAAGAAGGTCATAAAAAATTTTTGTAGGACATCTCAGATCCAATTGCCCTTACAAATTCAAAAAAATTAAAACACTCCGCAGACTCGGTAAATTAATGGCAAATTCATAATTATTTAATTTTCCCATAAACTTTTTGTTTAATCTCTCTTTCTCTTTCGATACTATCGAACTCAAGGCTACCACAATGGACTATAAGCCTTCCAAGAACATCCTGACCTTATACTTTAGTTAATAATTATATTATTATAATTTAATACAGATGAACGGGTGAAATTATTTGCATTGCAAATTTTCTGTAATGAAAAATAATAATAATAATTCATATTATGTTGCACTAATATGTATTTTAGTTTTACTAAATTTTATTTCGTGTATCACTTTTATCAATAACATAGGTACCTGAAGACTTGCTGGATCAAAATAAAATTATAAATAGTTTTAACTATATCTTTTTATTTTTGATTTATTTATTTAATCTATTCAGACTATATATGAAAATAAGATATTAAAAATATTAAAAATGAAAAATTAACAATTCAAGTAATATATGATATTACGTTTGATGGCATTTATATTTGTAGAATAATCAATTAGGCGGTATAAATAATCTCCTTGACGGATCAGCGTTAGCATAGAAATAAATAGTGGTTGTTAGTGACGAGTCATTCGCTTAGGAACATTGAATGTTATTTTATTTAGAATTAATTCAGTACAAACATCTCCATGAAGCACATTATACACGAAAGACACGTTTAACATAGTCCTACTGCTTTTGAGGGTAGGTAACTTAATTAATGCTACTCTCAATGGATATGAAGGGAGATCTATAGGATTCCAATGTTAACTACGCAAACAGAAAAGAAGGAACTGTTTCTGAATGGATTCGATGTAATTTATGTGGATTTTGTATTGAGGATCCCAAATAACAGAACCGTATTCAAGATATGGTATTACAAGCGTATGGTGCAAGGCCATAAAGAAATTTATACAACAATTGGAACATTAAAATTAAATAAAATATTTTCAACATTTGATGCTCTCAAGCAGTTAATATATTTCAAAATGGAAGTTATTATTAAGTCCTTCTACTATCTGCAGCAGATATGCTGCTTCGGGTTTTATATTTTTTGGCCACCAGATTGGTTATTTCAATCTCTATTCCATTTTGTCTGGTTGTAATCAGTTTGTGCTTTTATTATACCGATCCGGTATTAAAATCTAAGTTTTTTTTGATTAGAAATGCATAATTTATTGAACCTATATTGAATAGAAATTCAAAAATGTAAATAGAATTTGTGTTTAAGTTGAGTTTTTGTTTTTCTCTTATTAAAATTCCAAAAGTGGGGTGGCAACTCTATTACATTGCAATCTTTCAAATTGTAGTAAACCTTATTTGCAGCAAATACACAAATGACTTCAAGTTATTATGTAGTTAATTTTAAAGGATCTCGTATCTAAATTTGCTCTTAAATTGATCGACGGTTCTGGCACATATTCAAAATAGTTGTTTGTATAATTTCTATCTCATTGTGTTACAAGGATCTTTGGTTTTTTTTAATATTTTGAATAAGCTATTACTTTTTAGGGTTTATGGAAACTTAGAGATAAAGCAATTATTGGTTTGAAGTTGATGGTTACGCCGACTTAAAGCCACAAATCGATAACGACAATGACTTGCCTCTTGAGTTGGACTTTGGTGCGAAGATAAAGTTTGATTGCGTAATGAAATTTCTAAATTAAAAGTAACGTTGCCAGAAAAACATACAAACATTTCATAATTCTTAGATTATAATTCTTATATAATTAGATTCTTAGATCAATATAATTAATTATTATTATTATTATTATTATTATTATTATTATTATTATTATTATTATTATTATTATTATTAATTATTAATAGAATATCTAAAAATTCAAAACGAATATTTTATATTGTTCGAAAAGTATTGGACTCGCCAAGTTCTTTGATGTTTAAAGATTTTATAATTCAGTAGGTTAAGAGTAAATAAATTTTTAACATCATATCAAATATATCAACATTTTCTAAATAAAAGTGTGGGACTACCCTTATACTTTTGTGTATGCATGAGTTCAACATGCACGTCGGTGGAATTTCAACATTGTCGTATGTGAGAAAATGTAAATTATACAACTAAAGCATTGTATGTTTTTATTACAAATAAAATATATATTTTTTTCAAACTTTTGTTAAACAATAATAAAGTTTTGTCTGCTAATACATATAAGTATAAATATTGATAGAAATAAAAATTACTTAATCCTTGAAAATATGTTGTACGTGTATGTCATGGTAATAATTATTTGTATCTTCCGAACAGAAGTTTTCTAGGCACATACATGTTCTAAAATCCTATTACTTTATTCCATATTGGCTCTATAGAAAACTTCGTGATGTATTTAATCTTCAATGCATGAAAATAAAACAGATTTTAGAAAAGAAAAACAATCATTTATTAAACTGTCAAAGTTTTAGGTTATTTGGACTTGTGATAGTTTATTTTGCACATGAAATTGTATTGGATTGTGTGAATTTATGCAATTACCTGTTATAAAAGTTTAAAGGAACTTGGCAAGCTCCTAATCAGGGTTTCATACATATCAACTGTTATTAATATTTTACTTCAGGGTATCTGAGACCAACATATTGATAAAATCATATAGATGTGTAGAGACATGCAGTTGCTGAATTAATTATATATTTGAATTATTTTGTTTATTTTTTAGTTTAGTTATGCTTGGAATGTTGAATGTGGGCTGAGCTCGCCGGATTTGGAGGGTCCTTAACTAACTGAAACTGAGAGCTTATTGCAAGAGAATAAGAATATTTATTCCAAGACCAAAAAACACATGTATTATCAAAAAAACTAAATCTAACGAAACTTCAGTATAGCGATAGATGTTAAATTGAATATTGAATCATTATTTTTAAAATGTTTCTTACATTACCTCTTATATCTAGTTACCTAATATTCCCATATAAGAAAAGCTCACTCTTCCATTTTTAAAACATTTTTAACAATTTTTTTTATTAAAAAAAAATTATCCCACTTGAACAATCGATAAGGTAATTAAAAATTTTTAATATATATACCTATATAACAAAAACTTTACAATTCGGATTAAAAAAAAATAAATTCATGAAGAATCAAAATTACAACACAATACTAATGCTATGTAAAAATGAACCTAACATAATAAATTCCAATATCGCTATTAAAAAAAATTTAGGAGTATTGTAATACCCTCTTTTTTTAAAAAATTTTTATTTTATACACTGCTTTAAAATTGTCGAAATAGTTTAAGCAGTTTTCTTTTCCTTTTTACATTAAATAATGATAGCGTTGTCGACACTAGCCTTAACACTTTATTAAATAGTTATTGTTGTAACATTAATAAAAAGAGAGGCGCAAAACTAAATTGTATAATAAATATTTAGCTGAAAACAAATTTTTATAAAAGATGCTTAATAGATAACGTCACACGTTTCTCTTACTTATGAAGTATGATTTATAAATCTCGACAAAAAACTTTAATTGAGGTGAGTTAAATAGTTATTTCCTCAATAAAATTATATCAATGTACGTATTATACATATGTATATTTATATATGGGGCGTTTCATGTCAAGTGATCCAACTTTTGAAACCGATGTCTTCCGTTCGGGATGTCATTTGCACCAAGTCCTATTTGCTAGTAGTTTAGACACAATTTTTCAACAAGATCGGTCCAGAACTCTCTGAGTTAGAGGGGATCAAAATTGGACATTTTGACCAAACAGCTGTTTTTTCTCACCCATGCAACTTTTTACCTATTGTTCTTAGCAAACTTTGTCCCAAATAGTTTAGATAGCTATTTCTTCATTCTTTCGGAAAAAAAATTTAAAAAAAAAAATTTTTTTTTACTTTTTTGTAAAATCAAAAATTTTTTTACTTTTTTTTAAAAAGGGTTTTTTTTTTGTCAAAAGAAAGCTTAGGTTTTTTCCTTTAAAAGCTTTTTGGTCGCTTAGTGGGATGCGAGTGAGTTATCTACAAAAAAAAATGTTTTGTAACTCAAGACAACGGTTTTTCAATTTTTACCATATGCGCTAATTTGAATTTTTTCCTTTTAGTGTGTAAGTGCTTCTAAAACTTTAAAAATAAAATGTTTACTGAGAAACTAGACAAATTTACCTTTCCGACGGTAAACTAAAATGTCATACCATCAATACTGTAATACCCACAATAAGTTAACCTCAGGAATAAAATCATTTGTTTTCTATAGAAATGTTGAAAAATTATTTTTTTTTATTTATTTGTAATAAAATTTAAATTAATATATAATAATAATAATAAAAATAAATCGATAAATAATTTAATCAAATTTAAACTAAATCACATTAGATCCATTTATATCATAACTATTTTTATACTTAATTTATTGTAGCCGATGAAGTATTTAAGTTTTGTCACTTTTTAAAAATCCAGTCTTTCATCCAGCTTATTTGTCGCATTTATGTGCTGCTTTTTTGCCAATCTTTTCTTGGCGTTACTAGGTTCTGCTGTTGATTAAAATGATGTTGAAGGAAATCAACTTAACGTACTTAACAGATGATTCGCCAGAAGATTTACACGATTACCGTGATTGCCTTAAATCGACTATGTGTCCTAATGCAACAACTACTTGCTACTTAGGTGAATGTTCCAATTGCCCGAAAACCACATTTAACAAAGAGAATTTCATCAGCTCTTTTGATCGAGAATATATAGAGGAGGTCAAATTTGAATCTTGGATTCAGACTGACAGATGCACATTGAAAACAATAACTTTAAATGTGGATGATTTTGTGGAAGAAATGTATATAGGATTGCTAAACCTGAGAACCCATGACTTTTTAGTCAAAGAGCAATGGTCATTCTTCAAGGATTTGAAGATACATTTGAAGTCTGCTGAATTCGTTATTTCATATGATTTCGTAGAAGACTATAAATATGTTCTTCACGATGCCATACAAGCATTCCATTTCAATAACGACCAAGCAACACAGTAGTTATTTACTACATGAAAAATTAAAAAGTGGAACACAAAAGTAGGCAATCATATCCGCCGATTTAAAACATGATACCGTTGCAGTTTATGAGTACCAGAAGATAATACTAAAATATCTAAAATCTAAATTTGCAGTAGAGAAAGTATACCACGTTTCGGACGGAGCTCGTTAACTTTTTAAAAACAAAAGTAGCTTCGCAAATCTTATGGCACATGAAACCGATTTTGGAATGTCAGTTGAGTGGCATTTTCATCCTCCTAATCATGGTAAAGTTCATGTGATGGTATTGGAGCAAACCTTAAAAGAAATGCAGCGAAGTATAGCCTCCAGTTCTCTCATCAAGATCGCATCTTAGATGCGACTGCTTTATTCCATTAGGCAAAGAATTATTGTAAAGAAACTAAAATAGTTTTTAGTTGCAAAGAGGATCATGAGGAAACATTGAGAACACTGAAGAGCAGATTCGATGCTGCGGTTTCAATCGATGGCACCGCTCAATACCATCCCTTTATACCGCTTGTCGATGGAAGACTCAAGATGAAAAAGTTTTCTGCCTCTACTCAATGCGATTTCTTTCCAAAGCCAAAAAAGAAACCAGCAGCGAAATCAACAGCTGAACCTAGTAACGCCAAGAAAAGATTGGCAAAAAAGCAGCAAATAAAGGCCACAAATAAGCTGGATGAAAGACTGGATTTTTAAAAAGCGACAAAAATTAAATACTTCATCAGCTACAATAAATTAAGTATAAAAATAGTTATGATATAAAGGGATCTAATGTGATTAAGATTAAATTTTATTAAATTATTTATCTATTTATTTTTATTATTGTTATTATATATTAATTTAATTATTATTACAAATAAATAAAAAAAATAATTTTTTAACATTTCTATAGAAAAAAGTGATTTTTTTCCTGAGGTTAACATATTGTGGGTATTACAGTATTGAGGGTATGAAATTTTATTTAGGTATGTTACATAGCGTCGGAAAGGTAAATTTGTCTAGTTTATCAGTATACATTTTATATTTTATTTTTAAGGTTTTAGAAACACTTACACACTAATAGGAAAAAATTCAAATTAGTGAAAAAACATTGTCTTGAGTTAAAAAACATTTTTTTTTATAGATATCCCACTCGCATCCCACTAAGCGACCAAAAAGCTTTTAAAGGAAAAACCTAAGCTTTCTTTTGAGAAAAAAAATAATAAATTTCCTACTTTGAAAAAAAAAGTCAAAAAATTTTAGATTTGACAAAAAATAGACAAAAAAAAATTTTTATTTATTTTTAATTTTTTTCCGAAAGACTGAAGAAATAGCTATCTAATAGACAACAATATCTATTTGGGACAAATTTTGCTATGAACAATAGATAAAAAAATTACATGTATGAGAAAAAACACCTGTTTGGCCAAAATGTCAAATTTTGACCCCTCTAACTCAATGAGTTCTGGACCGATCTTGTTGAAAAATTGTGATTAAATAGGACTAACCTTGGTGCAAATTTCGTCCCGATCGGAAGACATCGATTTCAAAATTTGGATCACTTGACATGAAACGCCCCATATATATATATATATTTTTTTTTTTTTTTTTTTTTTATAAAATTACACATAGTTACGCATGTGATGAAATTCTAATTTTTCCTTTTGGTCCTTTTGATTCCTGATGGCGGATTCGGATTAGCTGTTGGTACTCCAGATGTTGTATTTAGAAGTAGTTGCTTCTGTCAATTTAGCTACATATCTCCAGCTATAGGTTAGAATTGCCTTCAAAAGTTTTGTGATAACATGTGATACTCTAGTTAGGGCTGTGTGGTTCTACCGCCAAAAGTCATATCCTTCTAATAGTTGCAACCTTTTTTTTGCTTTAAAAAACTGTTATATTTTATCAATAAAAAAAACAATCTAAATTTAAAAACTTAATTGTTGGATTCAAAAATCTTTAATTTTTCTTTAGAAAGCAACCTGTCTTTTTTGTCAGAACAAGAAGACAGCAAAAACACATTTTTTTCCGGAAATGCTGGCAAAAAAGAAACTTTTTATTTCTACAATATTGTATTTGACTATCTGTCAATCCTCAGTGTTGTAATTCAGATTGTATTATCGTCTTAAATTAAATGTTTTAATCTCAAAATTAAAGAAGTTATATGTAAACGCATATATGTAATTATGACCGCTATGGTATTACTGTTCATACTGTGCTTTGTAAAAATATTCTATAAAAAATATTCTATAAAATTATAAAAAAAAATCGGCAACACATCTTCTATGTATGCTCTTCTCCGTATTACAGTATGTTCACATTCCAACACATTCTTTTAGGGGAATAACTGATATTTTGATGTATACGAGTAGTTTATCAAAATTATTTATTTTGGTTTCATTTTGTTTTTAACACAATTTCAAGGAAATTTTTACGTAAAAGATAATATACAAATAACAACATTTTCATTAAAATTTAATAATTAGTTTCTTATTGTTGAGATCACGTATATTTTTTTCTAATAATAGGAAAGATAATAATTTTGCAATGTAAGAGAAATAATATGGAAAAAATTGAGGACAGCAAGATGGAGTAGCCACTTTCAAACAGCGCGCCCTGTTCACCTTCATCATCCTTCTGTCTACCACTTGAATTTATGCTTAATCAACTATTTAAGTCATACATTTGAAAGAAAAGATCATGATAGTTGCTTATTTCAGTTTGAGCAGTTTTAAGAATGATTTTTTTTTTAAATGTAAACAAAAAGAAAGTGTACAGAAAAAATTATAGTCTTCCTGATTTAGTAGTGGTCATGATGGCACTTTTGATGTTGAAAAAATGTCAGTTATAAATATTATGTAAAAAAGTCAATATATAACATTGGAATGTCAAAATTATTTATTTTTTATAAACGATTATTGATGACTTTCTTTCATTCGAATATCAGTCAAAGACGTATTTAAATCAAAATCATAACCAGTAATAACTTCTATTTTCCGAGGCGTGTATACAAATTGTTGCCAACGAAAGATTATCGTTTAACACATTGAGTGTCAAGTAGTTTTCATCAAAATTATCATTGGAGGCCACGCCGGTTTATTACTTGAAATTTCTGTAAAAGTGGTATTAAATAAGCTATATATCCCTTACTTATTTATATCTGTTTCATTATATTTAAATAAATGTTCTTATATATCGTATGTAATGGATAAAAGGCTTATTGCTTTTATTATCGCACAAAAACAAAATGTATGCTATAGATGAAAGAAACATACGTCGGAACCCTCTAAGTATATGGTTTCTATCAAAAATGTCAAACGTAGTACTTAAAGCATCAAGCTTATCAAATACTGAGTGGTATGGTTCTGAATCCAGTTATATATTAACGATATTTTAGTATGTTTCAACATGGGAGAGTGTAAATATATCTTAACGGCCAAGAATTTTAATATAAAACTAACGAAGAATATGTATCCGATATATAAAAAGGAAATAATGAAGTTAAGAACGTGCGATATCAAAACCTCACAAGTTTTTTGATGTTCCTATTTAGCCGTATCTTCAAGATACGAAAAATAGCATAGGATCGCAGCGGAAAGGTAAATCAAAATGTACTTTAGTTAAAATCTTTAATTAATTTGTTTTTGTTTAATTTACCAAGAATTCTGAGATAATGATTATAAAATGTATATCACTATTAAATTGCGAATTTTATCGACAACGTGTTATATCGCAACAATCTATAAATAACACTCTTTTAACAAAATGAATAAAATTCAAAATTGTAACATTTTTACTTCCTTTATCATTTTCAAGTTTGTCGCAGATCACTTTCAAAGCAATGTGTTCACTAACGAAGAAATTGTCAAACCAATAATAAGTTTCAACAGGTTATTTGCACACCCTGTAAAAATAAAATAAGCATCACTGTAAATATTATCTGCTAATGATATGATTCCTCACGAAAAGCCTATGAAATATGTAAGGCAAAAGTTTTAGAGCGTTCTGCTATAATATGAAAATAAATGGTCGGAATATAAGTATGTATGTACGTATAAACTTTTGCAACTCGCAATAAAAGAAATAACATACTATACAACAATAAATGAAAGCAGTAGAATAAAAAAAACAAACTTCATGAAATCCGAACCAAATGATATGGAGCAGAATTTGAACTATAAAGTCTTAGCAACAATGATATCTGAATCAAAGTTATCGAAGTGATATAAAAAGAAATAAATACAAATAAACACAACAACCAACAAACAAAACAAAAAACACACATATAAAAATAAAATACAACAGTTCCCTTTTGATACGGCTGAAGAAGAAATATTGAATTGAAGATGACAAGGACATGAGTAAAAAACTTGAAATTTAGCTTGAAATGATACAGCTACAGACACTAGAACAACGTGCTATGCATAAAAACATAAGAGAAAGCTACCACAAAAAGCAAAACCAAGAAGGAAAAAAACTTGCAAAAATAAAAAAAGTTTTAATAAAACATCTTGGTTAGACCAAAACACTATCTAACAGTTTCAAACAACAAAAAAGGAAATGAAATATAAGTATACAATAAAAATACAACATAAAATTCACAGTACGACACACGAAATGAAATGCATTGACTCTAATCTCAATTGTTATAATAATCGTACTGTTTGATCATATGTTTAAAAAATATTTTTTGGTGGTACTCGTATGTAAATGAACAGATGAATTTCTTGTTACTTAAATCCCTAATTTAACAAAACAAAAAAATAATAAATTTTGACCTTTCCGCAAAAAATAACAAGTAAGAGTGTTAAATTCGGCTATGCGGAATCTTTGATACCCTCCACCTAGGTTTTACGTTTACATTAAGAAATGTAAATTAAATATTTGAGAATGTAAACAATTTGATAAACTTAACACTAAATTATTACAACAAATACTCTGAGTTATCAGCATTTTATAGAGGTAAATTTTAAATACTGACCTGATCCAGATAATTACAAACAATATTAAGTTTAACCAGGTTGTTTAAGCACAAATTCTTTAATGTTGCTTATTAATTTAGTTTGCCCTTTTGCCAACCTTAAACCTCTTTATGGTTTAATTACAAGTTAGAATCTAAGTTTTACTCCTTTTTTAAACATCTTTGTAGCGAGTATTTACATAGATTCTAACGAGTAAACCGTTAATGGTATCTTAAAACATTGCTCGTTGCCTCTTTCTATCTTAGTGATGTAACTTTTTTATGTTCGTTTGAATATTAAGACGAACACGTCGTTTATACGGATATCTATATATGTATACAGCCCACCTATTTCTTACCAAGGTAATATATTTTAAGTAAAATATAGAGATTTTTCTCTATATTAATAAAACCGTAAAAAATCTTGTTTTCTTTATTTTCCAATAACTTCCTACATAACGACAAATGGTTAATTTTATGAATTTTTTTTTATTATAATAAATTTTATAAAGCCTAGAAATAAGAATAAAAATTATGTACAACATTTTTGGAAAGCGTCTATATTTTTTAGATCTTGAAAATAATCGAACACTGCGTTTGATTTAATTGTATATACATCACTATTTTGCTTAACATCTTATAAAATGTTTATTTTATTTGTTTGATTTATCGTCATTTTTCAGACATATTGCAATTACTACTGTAATTAATATGCAATTTTTTAATTTTGTTTAAATGGTGCGTGGTAAAGAAAAAGAAAGCATATATTTCAAAAATACATAACTGCACTGTATTCTTAATCGGACCGGTTTCTGGCATTTCAGCCTTCATCAGCGATTTATTGAACATTGTGATAATTGTTATGTTTTAATTGAATAGATTGTTTCTATATGAAAATTTTTTTCTACTTAGGGCGGCCGTGAGGTTTTGAACCGTGAACTTCACATACACTCGTACTTGCACTTTTTGGTCAGCGCTTTAACACACTCACCTAAAGTCAGGCCTACGAGCAGTGTGGTTAGTTTTCAGTTTTCGTACCATACAGCTTTACTTTGTATTAATTTCAGAAGATACAACTCTGTCCAAACAAACAATCGTTATTTTTTGAATTTTTTTGAATATTTTTTGCATTTATCTTCTAATTTCCACTATTCTCAGTTTTCGTAAGAGTTGTCATATGTGATGTACGGTTTTTGTACATAACTACATATGCACTTTACATATATTTGAGATGACGCTTTGAAGCGAAGAAATTTTTTGTTTGTTTGATTTATCGTCATTTTTCAGACATATTGCAATTACTACTGTAATTAATATGCAATTTTTTAATTTTGTTTAAATGGTGCGTGGTAAAGAAGAAGAAAGCATATATTTCAAAAATTCATAACTGCACTGTATTCTTAATCGGACCGGTTTCTGGCATTTCAGCCTTCATCAGCGATTTATTGAACATTGTGATAATTGTTATGTTTTAATTGAATAGATTGTTTCTATATGAAAATTTTTTTCTACTTAGGGCGGCCGTGAGGTTTTGAACCGTGAACTTCACATACACTCGTACTTGCACTTTTTGGTCAGCGCTTTAACACACTCACCTAAAGTCAGGCCTACGAGCAGTGTGGTTAGTTTTCAGTTTTCGTACCATACAGCTTTACTTTGTATTAATTTCAGAAGATACAACTCTGTCCAAACAAACAATCGTTATTTTTTGAATTTTTTTGAATATTTTTTGCATTTATCTTCTAATTTCCACTATTCTCAGTTTTCGTAAGAGTTGTCATATGTGATGTACGGTTTTTGTACATAACTACATATGCACTTTACATATATTTGAGATGACGCTTTGAAGCGAAGATTAAAAAATTAAAAAATTGCATATTAATTACAGTAGTAATTGCAATATGTCTGAAAAATGACGATAAATCAAACAAACAAAAAATTTCTTCGCTTCAAAGCGTCATCTCAAATATATGTAAAGTGCATATGTAGTTATGTACAAAAACCGTACATCACATATGACAACTCTTACGAAAACTGAGAATAGTGGAAATTAGAAGATAAATGCAAAAAATATTCAAAAAAATTCAAAAAATAACGATTGTTTGTTTGGACAGAGTTGTATCTTCTGAAATTAATACAAAGTAAAGCTGTATGGTACGAAAACTGAAAACTAACCACACTGCTCGTAGGCCTGACTTTAGGTGAGTGTGTTAAAGCGCTGACCAAAAAGTGCAAGTACGAGTGTATGTGAAGTTCACGGTTCAAAACCTCACGGCCGCCCTAAGTAGAAAAAAATTTTCATATAGAAACAATCTATTCAATTAAAACATAACAATTATCACAATGTTCAATAAATCGCTGATGAAGGCTGAAATGCCAGAAACCGGTCCGATTAAGAATACAGTGCAGTTATGAATTTTTGAAATATATGTTTATTTTATTGCTGAAACTGTTTAGGTGTCTGCAAATTTTTCTCGGAATATAAAGATGCATTTTATTTTTTACAAACATTTTTAATTTTCAAAAACTATTAGAATCGGACACATTTATGAATCCGTATAGACCAACTTTGAACTCTTGTTTTTATTGTATTAAATCTTTCTTTAATTTAGATAAAAATATTTAACAAATTGTATTTTTATTTAAGTTAATATCTGAAAATTTTTCTGATACCTACAAGGCAAACCAAAAATTGCTAAAAATTTTAGTCAAAACTATTTTAAACGTATTTGTTAAATATCGCATAATTTTTGCAAAATATACTCCTTAACTTTGACTTTGGTATTCTAATGCCGGTTGCGTTACAAAACGTATTTCTCTTTGGTCTCTTATGAAGGGATCTTAACAGTTTTTCTACTCCAATAATAGAAAAATATTGAAATCTTAAGTTAATTCTTTCTTCGAAAAAAAAAAACTATCATTGTTAAAAAAACACAATAAATAATTATAAAAAATACTGGTAAAAAACAATTAAATTTAAATTCAAGTGGTATTAGAATATAAAGGTTAGGTTTCGGCATTATAATAAATGCCTTTACTATTTTAATATAGCCATTCAGCTTCATTTAACGCGTTTAAAGAAAATAAAAAACTGTCGTGTAGCATGCATTGTGCATGAAACACATGTCAAAAATAAACAAGTAAGAAAATTATAGTCGGTCTACACCGACTATACGATACCCTATACCATGCGCTGAGAGACCCTATCTCTTAGGCCAAACTAACTGGACATAGAAAATAAGATAAACCAAATTTGAGTGGGATTTTTATTAAATTTTTGGCTGCAGATATGAAAAAGTTCATATCGGATGCTATATCCATATGGGCACTAGGCCTAAAATTGGACCGATCCTGATCATGTTTGGTAAAGTCTCTTGTATTTTGCAAAAATATATACAAACAAAATTTGAAAAGAATCATTGCAATATTTTTGTTTTTTGATAGATTTAAGTGCAGATCGGGAAGCGGCTCTACATGGGTAAGGGTTGTCCCATAGGGGTAATTTTTGGGCTACTTATTAATGGATGTAATAAATGCATACAAACCCAATTTGAGTAAGATCTATATGATAATTTGGATCTTATGGCAATTTATGTCGATTTCATAGGGGTCATTTGTATGGGGGCTAGGGCTGAACATGGACCGATTTTCGCCAATTTCAACAGCGTTCATTCTATGGCCGTTGAAAGCTTATATACCAAATTTCATCAAAATATGTTCATATTTGCGACCTGCAGTTTGACAAGGTTTTACAAGGTTTACATGGACACACAGACGGACGGACATCGCTAAATCGACTCAGAAAGTGATTTTGAGTCGATCGGTATAATAAAAGATGGGTCTAGGTCAAATATTTTTGGTAGTTACAAACAGCAGCACAAAGTCATTATACCCAAACCACATAGTGGTATAGGGTATAAATACACACGTTTATATGAAAACGATTATTTTGACACCAATACAGCTGCACGGCTACACGACTACTTTTGTCGCTGTATTCAACTTAGGATAATTTCTATTTTTGTTGGCTACAAAACAAAAATAGTGTTGACAATATAACAAAATATTTAAAAGAAATTAGTGCTATGAAATATTTTATTCATATGCTATAATTATTTATGCTATAATTCCATTAATAACGAAAAGGGGTTAAATAAATGAATTCATTTATTCTTATATTATAATAATGCATTATAAATCAGTAATTGTATATTTAAGTCAAGTTTATATAGAATATATTTGGCACTACTGAAATAAAAATGCATTTGTATAAAAACAGCTGTTTATATTGTTGTTATATGTTGCTGTCATGTTCAAAAAATTAAATAGCTGACTACACGACTACTGTTGCAGCCAGCAGCATTTTAGTCGTGTTGTCGTGCAGCCGCAGTCGTCTTATTGTTTCATGCATTGGTGAGCATTTCCGTTTTCATTTGGCTGTATACATATAAGAAGCCGATTGGAGTTCGGCTCTTTGGTGCCGATATGGATATGTATGTGTGTAAACAAAAATATAAACATCCCATTCATCATTTCGAAGATTGTTTCTTACAAAGATCTCCTAACTGTGTCTTCTTCGAGCACTTTTGATGATTAAAAACTGATTGATGAAAAATAATATTTGCTTACGCTTAAAAAGTGATTTATAGAAAAATGACATCAGAAATGAGTCGAAACTGATCAGAAAAGCGAGTAAAAAAAGAGTAGCGGGTAAGGTAACATTTTCTCTTTTGGTAGTCCGGGAATTACGTTTGCCGCCGTCCTTGACAGTAAATATAAATTTTAAAAATGTATTATAATTAAGGCGAATTTATAGTTGCCTTTGATAAAAAAAGAATATCATCGTGGTTTGTTTATTTTGTTTGGGATCCAAAATTTTCGAAATTTCGACGCAAACATTTTTCGAGTTTTGGTGCTTTTTTTAACATAAGTGAACCAAATTTAACAAAAAAAGTATTTTTTTCTACAGGGTAACTATTTTATGTTTCACTACTACTTTTGTACACGTATGCGGAATTTATATAATGTACTCAAAACATAACCATTAAATTTATACTATATTCTGCAACTCTAAAAATTGCAGAATTTTGTATAAATAAAATAATATACCGATTTATTTTTAATATGAGCTTCCTGTGGATATACATTAGGGTGGGTCAATTATTTTTACTCCATGGGTTCATCGCGATTCTGGTACTATATTTGCCCAAGGGACCATACCTCTAAAATCAATTTCGAGCCTGCCAAAATTTCGATGAATATATTTTCATGATAATTTCCACATTACTCATTTAAAAGTAAAAAAAATATTGAAAAAGTCTGTACCGGGTGTTTTTGGATCGGGAAATCCATTTTTCACATTCATTTTTATTTTTAGCAGCCGCCAGGGGGCGTTTTCCTGCATTTTTGTGGATTTTTTCATTGACGAATCTTTGACTTTCCTATATAAAATAGCCCAAAATATTCAGCTCTGAAAATTATTTGGGGTACCCATATACGACCTATATCGATTTCATTCAATTTAAGTCAAAAACTTCGTTTTTTATATTTGTTCATTCAAAGAGTAAATAAAAAAAACTAATTTTTTGACTTAAATTGAATGAAATCGAAAACACCCAGAATCGCAATCACATAATGAATCTAACAATGACTATTTAGAAAACTATGACATTAGAAAACGAGTAATGATGCTGAACAACATAACACACATACAATCCCAGCTGGCATGTGCAAGATTGTTTGATTGTTTGCGCGACTCTTTTTTTAATCGTCCAAGCGATTGTTGGAGCAGAATTACTCCACGCTTTTGCGAGTCATTTTGTCAATTGTTAGACGAGTTTAGGCATTCTGGCGAGTACTGGCAGATTGCTAGTATTCAACGATCGTATTTAAATCTTCCAAATGATATTTTGCGCGTAATATTGATGATTGTTGGACGAGTGCTTTTTATGCTACTCCACAATTGTCGTATAGATAAAGATTGATATTTCACCACAATCGAATTTTAGTCTTGTAAACATTGCTTTTGCGAGTCTCTTTGACGATTGTTGGGCGAGTGTATCAAATCTGTGTATTTTATGTTACTCGGAAATCACCATTTACTCAAAAGTTTAGCAAGAACATGTTATTTCTGCTTCATTTTAACTCAGTTTTTAATCAGTACAGACGGAAAACAGTTTACAACAAAGTGTTTTTTAAGTTTTTTAAATTAACAGTTTTATTTAAATTAAATAAAAAAGAAAATTGTTTGCTTGGACAACAAACTAAATAAACAAATCGTATTACTTCCCGAAATATGCCATTGAGTGGAGTATAGTCCATTAAATACGGTAAGCGGTAAAGGTGCATCATAGCCATATATAATTTTTTAAACTAAGCTCAATTTTTTTTTAGATCCCATTCAAAATTCCCTAAAGCAGATGATGCAGCAATCAATAAGGTTCTACAACGATACTTTGTTCATGCTGGTGATCGACTCAGGAAGGGTGAACGAACCAATAATTTTTTATTTTGATATATTTTTTTTTTTTATTTCGACCTTTTTTTATTTCCATAATTGTACTCATATTTGTTTTTTTCATTTCATTTAAAAATTTTACATGTATGTATATTAGGGTGGCCCTTAGTTATATGGAGGGTCGGAGGGTTGGTCTCACCCCCTAGAAATATGCGAATAGCAAAAAAACTGGGCCAATCAAAAAACGTTTAGTCGTGGCGCAAAGAGATTGAAAATTTTAAGTGTGTTTATATGGGGAAAATATGACTTTTTTCAGATTTTACGAAAATTTTGTTCTATAGTTTAATTTTTCCGACAAGCTGTTAAATAATTCGGGATCAGTATTAAATTATTCTTTCAAGAGGCTATAAAACTTCAAAATCGAATAAAATCTCGCCAAGAAATAGCAAATGCCCCAGACCACTTTTGTGCCAAAAAAAAAACTAGGTCATGAAATTTTTTGGCATTTTTTTCAACTTTGAGAAATTGATTAAAGCCATCATTTTTTTTTGTCTCTATACTTATAAGTAATGGATAGTTTTGATCTCAGGAGCACTGAAGGGTTTAATAAAAAAAAATTAACCAAATTATTTTTCTTAAATTCTAAATAGTGGTTGCATCGAATTTAGTAGAAAAACTCGATTCGGTAATTTTTATTTAAAAATATCTTAAAATCCAAAGCTGGCCTTGGCAAATAATGGGTTAACGTTCTCGGATTTATCTCAAATTTTTGGAACGAAACTTCTACACATTTGGTTATTATATTTTAAGCGTCGCATCTAAAAATTAGACAGCACTAACAAAATATTTGAATTTTTTGAATAAATTGTGCTTTATTAGCTTGGGGTCATATGTGATCCCAATTCCAGAAGGGTTAATGGAGTCATATTATTTTTTTCCGAAACCCTAGGCTATTAAGATAACATATATCATTTAAAGGTAGAAAAGTGATGAATGTTTGATACGAAGTATTTAGAAAGAGTACATTTACAGAATATTTCACAAAAATCCAATTTTTCTCGAAATTCGCAAATATAAAATCCTTGTCAAAAAAATTCTGGTAAGGGCATTTACTTAAAAATTGACGCAGTTAATCTACAACATGTATTTAATAAAACCTTAAAGTGATAGATTCATTTTTTTAAATTTTGTTTAAGAAAATTTTTTCAAACTTGAAAAAGGAGTTTTAAAAATTTTATCAAAAAAATTTCCAATTTTCGGTCTCAATGTGCAATAGGTTAACAATGTGGTAATAAAACAGTACTTCATATCTGAGTACTTATACGTATAGAGACGAAAAAAAAAAATGATGGCTTTAATCAATTTCTGAAAGTTGAAAAAAATGCCATCAAATTTCATGACCTAGAATTAAACTATAGAACGAAATTTTCGTCAAATCTGAAAAAAAGTCATATTTTCCCCATATAAAAACACTCGAAGTTTTCAATCGCTTTGCGCCATGACTAAACGTTTCTTGATTGGCCCAAAACTTTGTATTTCTCAGTTTTTTTGCTATTCGCACATTTCTAGGGGGTGAGACCGACAGTTTGAACACTTTTTTTATTAAGGGCCACCGTAATGTATATACCTATATTAGCATAATATATAATGGACATAATAATAAATAGTCTATAACTAATAATATTAAAAACAAATTAAAAATAATAATATTAAAAATAAAATTAAATGTAAAACTCGTATGTTACAAAAAAAAATATTAATAAACGATATAAAACACAGAACAATCTTATTTATTTTGTAGCATACTTTAAAGCATTTTAGGATCAATTAAAGATTACAAGACGGTCGTTTTAAGACTCTTCCTCGATTCTTTCTGGTGTATCGTAGAAGACTCTTTAAGGCGATTGTTTCAAGGCACGTTTGAAGTAGGAATTTGCGATTCTTTGCGGCGCATCGAATGGAAGAGTCGCCGTCATGATCAGTTATTACAGTTGCGCGAACAGAATACGACATCGCGGACGATTTATTTAATCGCCCGCTCCAATCGCGGAAGAGTCTTCCACGATTGAATATGCTAGCTGGGATAATGGAATATGCAAGCAAACAAACCAAAAACCAAAACAAACCAGTATCTAATTTATAATATTAATAGGCAAGGCGATTTCTTGCGACCGATGTAAGTTTCACAGTTTTACCCCGATTTTGGCAAAAAATTTATCATTTGAAATGTATTTCTTTTTAGCTGTTACCCAGATTTACAGATTTTCATCGTCTGGAATATTTTTTGGAGTTATGATCGTTTAAAGTTGCTACAAACACATACATAAAATGAAACAATGCTATGTGTGTGTTTATTAAATTTGTTAATGTGTTTGTGTTAATATCTTGAGTTTGTTTTCTTCTTTTAAAATGAGTTGAATTATGAATCATACCTTTAGGACAGTGGTGGCCATCGAGAGAATTGAGTTAGTAATAGTGTTTATGAGCATGTGTTAGTTGTACTACACTGATCGAAATCCATGGACGTAACACAACGCCGATATTAAATGGGTTTGTGTAGATTTTGTATGAATGTTTAGATATATGAAAGCATAAAAAGGCAAATAGTTGAGTTCACGAAGAATATGGTAAAATTTTATTTATATTTTGTTGTTTTAAAATCTTAAATCTTAAAAAATGTAAAACAAAATGTGAAGAACATTTAATCTCTTTTATCCATAAGTTTGAAGTTTATTATATCAAATAAGTAATAATAAGTAATTCATTTCTTTAAAAAACAAAAAAAAAAGAACACAAAATAGCAAAACTTAAAAAGATAAGAAATTTCAAAGGTTATTAAGTGGTATGTTACCAGAAACTAAAAAATTACCAGTAACTGGATATTTTTTAAAATTAAAAAAAAAAATGCATAAAAGACAGCTATAATGTTGTCAAATGGAGGCGACGTATGTTATTTATAGAAAATGTTTAATTTATAGTTTATCAAGTTTTCGAAATTTTCTCAACATTTTTGGTTTCTTTTAAACAAATATTCTCTGTGTACCTATAAAATAGAGAATGTATAGAGTTTGAAAAAAATTTGTGACAAAAAATATCTATTTGATTTAAAAAAGATTGTTTTAATTGTGGACTTAACATTATCCTTATAATATTATCCTTATACTATTAATTACGATGATTTAAAGGTACTGACTCTTAGGTCAGTCTGTGACAAAAAATATCTATTTGATTTAAAA
Organism: Cordilura impudica; assembly: GCA_963682025.1. Classification (NCBI taxonomy): domain Eukaryota; kingdom Metazoa; phylum Arthropoda; class Insecta; order Diptera; family Scathophagidae; genus Cordilura; species Cordilura impudica. The sequence goes on from OY821521.1 coordinate 108,810,659, forward strand.
AAGATTGTTTTAGTTGTGGACTTAACATTATCCTTATAATATTATCCTTATACTATTAATTACGATGATTTAAATGTACTGACTCTTAGGTCAGTCTGTGACAAAAAATATCTATTTGATTTAAAAAAGATTGTTTTAGTTGTGGACTTAACATTATCCTTATAATATTATCCTTATAATATTAAGTACGATAATTTAAATGTACTGACTCTTAGGTCAGTCTGTGGCAAAAAATATCTATTTGATTTAAAAAAGATTGTTTTAGTTGTGGACTTAACATTATCCTTATAATATTATCCTTATACTATTAATTACGATGATTTAAATGTACTGACTCTTAGGTCAACCTAAAAACCAATTTACCACATAGTGACATATATAATGTTTGGAGACTTTTTCGAAACAGTTTTCTCACGAGAGGTTATTACTGTAACTGCAATTATTTGGAAATTGTTACAAAATATACATAGCAAAACTCTAACTTTTTTCTTAAATTTGTTTGCAAATATCAAAAACGGCAAAGCATGGTCGAATAGGCCACTATAAACTACTAAGAGATATTATATTACTTCCTCGAAATCGGTAAAAAAGATCACGCAGGAAACGCGTTGATGTTTGAAATAAAAGTGGTAAAAAGTGTAATGAGTTTGAAAGGATATTTTCAACAAATATTGCTTAATACATACATTTGATAATCTTGGATTTTCTCTTACTCTCATCGATAAACCGTTCGTTGACATGGTAGAAAAAAAGAAACAAAAAAAACAACAAGCAAATAAAAATGTGTGCGAATGCATGGCTGATACATATCTACATGCGCATGTTCGCATGATCTGTTACGTATAAAAATTTTTCACTATTTTTAGTTTGTTATATAAAAAATTTTAGTATTTTTTAGAGGCGTTACCACATTTTAGATTATATCTTGACACAAGGGCTGCCGATTTACCCCATTGTCAACAGCAACCTGCTCGAAATAATGACAAACAATATTGTGCTAACTTTATTAAGGAAATGGTTTATTTTGTGAGTATACTTGATTTCGACAGGCAGACGGATAGACGGATATCGCTTTATCTACTCTAAATGAAGAAAACCAACTCAACACATTAACAAATTTAATAAAAACACACATAACATCCCTGCAGGAAATGTCAATAGTAAAACAGTACTGAATCACTATTGACTTTGCCACCAGTACTACTGACCAACTATACCCCAGACAATGTAATTTTCTATAGACATTTAACATGTACGTGTCATTGCAAATCACTAGTGACATTGGTACTATTGATAAGGTAGTGACTAGGTAGTTCTCATGGGACCATATGTAGACATTGGAACCAGAGATTTTTGTACACCAGAGATTCTAGTACACATTTGATTGTTCTTTCACTTTTCTTTTGTAACTTCGTTTATTTATAATGTTTTTTCTCTGATTTATTATAAAATATATTTTTATTTACCTTTTATATTCAATTTTTCTATATGTTGTTTTACAACTTTCATACAACCAAGCGTTTTTCAAACAAAGCTACATAAAACAAGAATAAGCAGAACTCCCAACTTCTCTATGAAAAAATTTTTTGACAGATAAAGCAAAGTAAATAGTGTAGACGCTTAGTTGACAATGTCAACAAAATAGTAGACAAAAGTGGTGATTTGGGGACACTTGACCCCAGGCTTCATGCAGGGATTGTATAATTTTACGTATGTGTTAGTAGCAACCTTAAACGATCATAACTCCAAAAAAATATTCGAGACGATGAAAATCTGTAAATCTGGGTAACAGCTAAGAAGAAATACCTTTCAAATGATAATTTTTTTTGTCAAAACCGGGTGAAACTTACATCGGTCACAAGAAATCGCCTTGCCTATTAATATTATATATATATATATATATATATATATATATATATATATACTTTATGGTTTCGCAAATTTATATTTCAATGTGTTACAAATTGATTGACAAACTTATATAAACTGCACAGTTGTGTGGAGGGTATAAAAAGATAGCTATACAATTATCTCAAATTTATGAAGTGGAATGTCTGCAGAAATAAAAGCTTTAAATATATTCATGACAAATACATTTGTTTTACCTTCAACGGAAGAACTACTAGCAAGTAGATGCTGCTAAGTCTTTTTGGCAATGTTGTGAGATAAAATTTTCTGCTTCTTACTCATGCGCTGATCCACTTTGAATTTTTTTCCATCAGTTTTAAATACATTTGTATTTTCCGACACGTATATGCGAAAAATATTTCTTTGTTAGATTTATAGTCATTTTTCAGACATATTGCAATTAATACTGTAATTAATATGCAAATTTTTAATTTTGTTTCAATGGTGCGTGATACAGAAGAAGAAGAAAGCATATATGTATTTCAAAAATTCATAACTACACTGTATTCTTAATCGGACCGGTTTCTGGCATTTCAGCCTTCATCACCGATTTATTGAACATTGTGATAATTGTTATGTTATAATTGAATAGATTGTTTCTATATGAAATTTTTCTACTTAGGGCAGTCTGTAAGGTTTGAACCACGAACCTTCACATACACTCGTACTTGCATTTTTTGGTCAGCGCTTTAACACACTCACCTAAAGTCAGGTCTACGAGGAGTTTGGTTAGAATCAGTTTTCGTACTATACAGCTTCACTTCGTATTAATTTCAGAAGATACAACTCTGTCCAAACAAAAAACCGTTATTTTTGAATTTTTAAATTTTTTTTGGTCAAATTTTTACTTCTAATCTCCACTATTCTCATATTGCTGTTGCACATCTTTTCTTTTGGCATTTTCCCTAAGAAAGAACTACATATGTACATACATACATATATTAATTTAAATAAAACTACATATTCAAATTCTAATAATTCTGCTGAATTATTTTCAATACTAAATTTTTATCTTTTTTATTAATTTGTTTGCCATTATTTCATCAGAAAAATTACAACAAAAAAATTGGGAATATATTTTTTTTTCAAATATACATAAATAAATGCATTTATAACGAAATATGAAAAAATAATTAACAAATCAAAGCCAATCGACTTGTAATAAAATTTAATTATTCGCAAGATATCTAATTTATGTTCATCTCAGAATTACGACAAAATCATGCATTTGCATGAGGTTCCGGTCCCTAATTAGAACTTAAATAATCAATATTAATAAGATAAAAATATTTATAAGATATGGTGTCCCTGAGTAAAACACTCTTGGCGATCGGGTGGTGCTATGCCGAAATTTTTTATAGCCCTAATGTATAGGTGTAATTTTATTTTTTTAGCGTACTCTAATGTACATACACTCAAAGGTAAAAATTTCAAATATTAATAGGTACAAATTTTAAAAAATATTTGAATTACGATCTTTTTATCGTTGGGAATTTTACGTGTTTCAAAGAACTTACGTCATATTTTTAATTACATGTTTTTGTTTACAACGCTAAAAAGCAGTATGGCGACTATAAGTACAAGAAATAGTATGCAACGACGTAAAAGGCTGTTATATAGACTTTATTTTATTATAACAGAAGATTGTTTACATAAAGTTTACTTGACTCAATTATATTTCTTTTTTTGATATGAGTCCCAAAATCAAAGAAATCAATGCTGACGAGAGAAAAACTATTTCAAAACTTAGAAATGAGTGTAAGTACTTTCGTGAAATTGGTCGGATCACAGGCAGAAGCCACTACTGAGTGCAGTACGTCATTCAAAACTGTAAAGCCACAAATTCAATTTTGTCAAAACTCGGGCTGGTCCTGTCTCCAAACTAACTTGTCGTTAAAACTGAATAATTTTGGCGTCAATAAAGCAGAATACCAGAATTACTGCATTCCCAATTCTGTGGTTTTCTGGAATAACCGCGTATGTCAATTTTTGTCAGTTTTGAGATCACGATGCCAAATATATTACTTTTAACGCTCTTTACATGTGTTAAATTTTTGTTTTTTAAATATTGACCATTTCTGAGCTTTTTATTTAAATAACGACGTAACTTAAATGTTTATTAAATTAATTTTTAGCACTATCGACGTATGTCAACCTACGTTTGATCGCTGAGAAGTTATTTTCTCAGAAAACGTCACATAGCGACATATGTTGTTATTAATGAAAAAAAGTGATAATAATTTTGGATTATTTTTCAGATTATAACCACTTATAAAAATTGTGTGTTTATTTCTGTTATTTTTTGTCACTATTATTCTTGATACGTTGTTACATTCTCATCCTAAGTCCCGTTAACTTTTTGTTGACGAACAAAAAAAAAATCCATTTTTCAAGCAACAACAACTTATGTCTACATGAGTGGTTGCATTGGTAGTTTTCTTTTTCAAAGAAAACGATGTTTGTCGACATAAGTTGTTTTATCTGCACACACTTTAAGTGTTATTTACATATTGTTTTTTCATCCTTCTCTAGGATCTATTCCTCTGAAAATTTTATATAAAATATTTATTGCCCATAAATACGGGACTGTTAAATAAAAAGCTCTAAAAACTTTATATCGAGCCCATAATTTCAAATATAACGTTTTTGGTTCTCCTGAACATTTTGATTTTATGACATACGCGGTTATTCTAGAAAACCACAGAATTAGTTCTAAAGCAAAGTATATTTCGGCAAGAACAAAACGTATGGGACTTGATAACGAATATATATGAATGTGTTTAATTTTCAGAGGGGAGTAAGTTTTGCATTTTCGAAATTAATAAAAAAAAAAGTTAGTTCAGTGAAACTATAATGAACGCTGAAAAAAATAAAGTTTTAAGATTCCCCTTTTTTTATTAAAAGGATGGTGCTTGTTGTTTTATTTAAGTCTTGCATATGACTGTCCCCTTATTTAAAAATTTCAAATCTTATATATTAATTTGCTATGTTGTATATTTATGCCGTGCTCGCCTTTATTGAGTACGTTCTCTTTCGCCAAACGACCAGTTCGTCAAAATGTCACTGAAAAACGAAGTATCGATCATTCATACACAATTTGGTGTAATGTTACACAAATTGGTGATACACTAAAAATGTCATTAAACCTTTGTTTACAATATGTTTGCTCGCGTTCTACATTCTTTCAGTATCAAACATACAAACACATTGTAAACCTTACTCAATCGTCACCATAAATATACATAAGTACGTATTTGTGTACTTGTGAATCACCGATTTGGGTTTACACTTGACCTTATTTTCACGAGTTCACCCTCGCCGTTCAAGAAAATCATTCAATTTTATTTATAAACTTGGATGACTTTTAACAATATAACGGTGCATACTCTAAAAATACCAAATGAGTATAATATTTTTAAATGTTTATATTGAAAAATAATTAGTTATAGTTTCTGTAAAAATGGTATTTGTATATTTTAATTATTAAATTATTTATAATGGTTTTAATACTAATATATAAATATTACAAAAAATAAAACAGTGATGTAAGATATTAAAATTTCTTACGTTGTTTATGTGTAAAATTTCAACAAAGTGGTAAAATAATCAGCCCAATTACGAATATTCTCAAGGAATTTCTTTCTCACGGAAAACACTTTTCTCGAGAAAGAAATCCTACAATTATAAATTCCGCGTGAACAAAAAATTAATAAGTGGCATCATCGAATTTCGAAGCCAGTTGTTTTGCTTATTGACAATTAATTTTCAATTTTTTTTTTGTGTGTGCAAACGAAAATAAATTTATTTTAAAGAAAAATTATGCATAACATAGCTATGATGCGAGCACTCGTGGAGGAAACTGGTGTTGTAGAACAACAACAACGAAATGGCTAAAGGATTGCTAGAAGTCAATTGCGTTCTGAATATATGGAAAACACAATCAATGCCTGAATTGGCTGTCATTAAACTTAACAAAAGTTGAAGTTTGGCTTTATTTGTGATCTTCAGCCTATAAGATTAAACTTATATATTAAAAGAATTTATGAAGATTTTTCAAGATTTTTTTCAATATTTTTCTTCCCTCAAACCTCTATAACTAGAGTTCTAATTAACGTAGGCTGTTGACATAGGTCTAAGAACACTCAGTGGATCAAGCTCCTTCTTTTGAGCTATTAACTGCTTAAATTCGTTGGGTTTGAGGAAAGTTATGCATGGAGAATCAAATTTACTTTTACTGTACGTTAACTTATCTTGGCATATTTTGGCAATACTGTACGTTAACTTCTCTTGGCAAATTCGTTGGGTTTGAGGAAAGTTATGCGTGGAGAATCAACTTTACTTTTACTGTACGTTAACTTATCTTGGCATATTTTGGCATTAATGTACGTTAACTTATCTTGGCAAATTCGTTGGGTTTGAGGAAAGTTATACGTGGACAATCAACTTTACTTTTACTGTACGTTAACTTCTCTTGGCATATTTTGGCATTACTGTACGTTAACTTCTCTTGGCAAATTTTGGTATTATTTTAATGAAATTTAGTACATAAGCTTTTATCGGCCATAGGATGAACGCTATTGAAATTCGTGAAATTCGGTCCATGTTCAGACGTAGTCCCCATACAAATGACCCCTATGAAATCGGCATAAATTGTCATATGATCCAAATTATCATATAGATATCAGTCAAATTTGGTTTGCATGTGTTTATTGTATCGATTAATCAGTAGTCCAAAGGACAATTCTTAGTCATAGGCCCCTTATAGAGCTGCTTCCCGATCTTCACTTAAATCTACCAAAAACCAAAAATATGCTTATTTTCTATATCTAATTAGTTGGGTCTATAAATGCATGGTATAGGGTATCGTATAGTCGGTCTAGATCGATTATAATTTACTTACTTGGTTTTCTTTAATTTATTTTTTGTTTTTACATTTCTATCAGATTGAAATAAAAATTGCACAATAGTTTAAAAAATGTTAATACTAAGCATTTTCATGTGTGCCCTTATTGTCTTTTATTAATTTTTATTGTATTTTTTCAATAAGTTCTTATGTACTAGTTTTGATTTGTTGTTAGTTGTTATTTCTACATTTACATTTTCAATACCAATGACTTCATATGGACCCTGGTATGCTGATTCATTTTTCTTCCTATTTTCTATGTTTAATAAAACTAAATCTCCTAATTTTATGTCTATACAATTTTCATGAGTCTTGTACTCTTTTTAATTTTATGTTCTGTATCATTTTCCTAGCATTCTCTAATGAATGCTTTAATCCTGTCTTCAGTTCATTTGTGTAGCTGTCGAAATCATAGATCTTTTCATTGCATTTTTCTATACGATCACCTGGCAAACTTGGTAATTTGCCATAAATAAATTCAAAAGTGAATAACCCGTATCTACATGAGGTGTGGTATTATAAACGAATGCAAAATATGGAACCCATGAGTACCAATTATCATCATTCACGAATGAAAAAAAGTATTCATTCAAAATCCTGTGATTCCTTATTTATTTTCACTTATTTCCTTCATTAAATGATTTGTAAACTCTGTGCCTTTATCAGATTTAATTGCTTTAAACATTCCATATATCAGTATCACATTCTCAATTAGCGCTTTGGCTATATTTGTGGCTTCTTTTGTCTCCATAGGACAAGCTATTAGATACTTTGTCAGTTCACATTGAATGGTGAGAATATATCTGCAATGTTGTGATGGGCTTAAAGGACCTACTGTGTCAATTACAAGTGTGTTGAAACTTTGGTTTGGTGTGTCTGTCACGCATAGTGGTTTTTGGTGAGTTTTATTTGTTTGTTCCTCTGACACAAATCACACGTTTTCACGTAATCTTTTATCATTTTCGACATATTTTTCCATATATACTTTCGTTTCAGTCGAATGCCGTCCGCATGGTGTATTACGATACATTTTTATAACACTTTCTTTTTCCTTATTAATTGTTATGTTTTGAGGACTTTTATACATTAATATTTTGACGTCAGTATTTTCACTTTTATTTATTAATTCTATTATTTCCCCAAGGGTTATCTTTTCAAATATTTCGTAACTTCTTTCCAGTGCGATTTTCTATATTCTGTTTTTCTTAAAATAGATGGTAGCTTCTCCAACAGTTTATCTAAATAACATGGATTTTCACTACATCTTATGCGCGTCTCATTAAGATTACTATCATTCTCATTATTATCTTTATCTGTCGACTTTCTTCTAAATATAAATTTAAATTTTTTTTTGCTAGCTTTATATCATTAATTGATGTACATTCCCATATGTTGACGTAATCAGTCCCAATAGGTGATGTTCCATCATTCTCCTCATTTACAGTTTTATTTCGTATCATTTCATTTTCCTTTTCTGCGTTGTTTCCAGCGTTTTCTTTGCTTTTTCGTCAATCATTGGAGGTATCATAATCTTTAAAATTTCTAATTGCACCCTTGACAACGCATCAGCGTTTGTGTTGTTTATTTCTTTTTTGTACAGTATTTGGAAATCATAATCAGACAATTCTATTATTATTCTTGTTAGTTTTGAGCTTGGATTCTTGTGTGAAAACAATGATATAAGTGGATATAAGTGATATAAGTGTTACTACTATGAACTTTCTGCCATATAAATATGGTCGAAAAAATTGTATGCCCCAGTGTATACCCAGTAGTTCTTTCTCTATCACTGGTTTATTTATCTCGTACTTGTTCAGCAATCGGCTAGCATATGATATTGGTTTATCCTCACCAATTTCACCTTGTGACAACACCGCTCCCAATGAAAAATTCGATGTATCTGTTATTAATATAAACGGTTTTTCAAAGTTTGTGTATTGCAATATTGTTGGACTAATCAGTCTTTGTTTCAAATCTTCGAAAGCTTCTTGACATTGTTTTGTCCATTCAAATTTGTTGCCTTTCTTCAGCAATTGGTTCAGATAACTAGCTACATCAGCAAAATTTCTGATAAAACGCCTGTAGTAGGTGCAGAATGCCACAAATCTTCTTATTTCATCCGTATTTGTTGGAACTGGATATTTGGTTATTGCTTCAAACTTTTGTGGATCGGGTATAATTCCATTTGGTGTTATCAAATGTCCCAAATATATTACTTCATGCTTGAAAAACCAACAATTGCTTGCATTTAGTTTCAAATTATATTTTTCCAATCTGTCCAAAACCTTTACCAGATTCGCATTATGATGTTGGACATCCGAAAACTATTATATCATCTACGTACAGAAAAGCTTCGGACTCAATACCAGACAATGCTACAGTTAACATTCATTGAAAGCTATTTGAAGATATCTTCAGAGCAAAAGGTAATCTAGTGTATTGGTAATGTCCATCGGGTGTGGAAAATGCAGTGTCTGAGCGCGATCGGTGATCTAGCTCTATTTGGTGGAATGAGCTCGTCATATCAAGTGTGGAAAAATATTTAGCTCTGCCCAGCCTATCCAAGACGTCATCCAAACTTGTCAACGGAAACTTGTCATTAATGATTTTGTCATTCAGTTTCCTGAAATCGACGACCAATCTCCATTTGTTCAAGTCTTTTTGTCCCTCCTTAGGAACCAATAGCAATGGTGCATTATATGGACTTATTGATGGTTCTATTATTTTGTTTCGTAATAGTTGCTGTACTTGAGAATTTATTTCTTTTGTCCGTGTTTGGGGTAATCTATAATTCTTTTTGTACACCGGAATTTCATCGTGCAAATCAATTGTTTGCTATAAAAATTATTTGTCGTTAACTTTTCATATTCAATATAAAAAATCGATTGGTATTTTTCTAGAATCTCTTTCAAATCTTTGTTATTATCGTTAATTGAACACACTTCATAATCCTTCAATGGTATTGTTTCTATTTTAAGATTTTTTATAATTGTAGCTTTATCGGTTACGTTTAGCAGTTTTATATGCTGATTTCCATTTTTGGGGACTATAGTGTTCACCAAATTCACACCTTTTATTATTTCCCTAAGATTATACTATCTTCCTTCAGATTTATTGTGTATGGTATTATAATTATAAGCGCTTCTCGCTGGTATTCTAATGTGGTTAATGTTGAAGGCATCGTCATGTATAGGAATTGTTATATTGTCATTATTGACACCAAATGTCAATACGTATTTATCATAATCTATGTCGCATCGATATTTAGATAGAAAATCTCTACCCAGTATTCAATCAGTTCTTATTGGAAATCATTTGCAACCAATTGTATCTTCTGCTCTATTGTTGAATCATTAAATTTTATCTTCACATTTGAACCTAAGGATTTTATCTGCTGCTTTGAAATCCCAATCAAGCTGCAATAATCACCGTGATCTTCTTTGTAATTGTACAAAAAACTTTCCTTGCATAATGATACATCTACTCCTGTATCTATCAGAAACGTCAGTGCGTAATCGGCGTTGACTATATTCAGTCTGACATAGTTCTTTAAATCTGATGATATGGTATAAAATTTTCTATTGTCTATTGTCTTATTACCGGAAATTCTAGTTGAGCGAACTCCGGTTCCTGGGAGTTTCCCTGGTTCTGTATCGGATTTATATTATAATTTCTTCTGTTATTGTTTCTTTGGTTACCACCTCTATTTCCATTTCGATTTCCCCTATTGACATTGCTATTAGTGCTCGACCCATAGTTGTTATTATTATTATGTGAGTTATTATATGAGTTTCTGTTGTTGTTGTTATTGTTTTAGTTATTATTATTTCTGTATCTGTTGTTGTTATAATTGTTATTATATCTTCTATTTGCGTTATTGTTTTAGTTTCCGCCACTGTTAGCGTTGTTGTTGCCATAATTTCTATTGTTGTTGCTTATTTGCCAATTGTTATAGCCGTTACGGTTACCACTGTTGCCACTTGCATTCTGGTAGAAAACTTGTCTGTCTCTGACACGCGCCATAGAGTCCTCAGCTATCCTAAATGCCTCAGCGAAAGTGGTAACTCTACTTGCATCAATTGTCGATATAGCTTGTTGATCTCTCAAGCCACTTTTAAAAACATTAAATGCCAATACATTATTCGTTCGAACTATTGCTGATCTATCTGCTTCGCCAATTTCATTTATCTGAAGCTCATTTAACTCATTAACCAGTGTTTCTATTTTATCGGCAAAACCTCTAACGTTGTCACCTTTTTGAACAGTTTTTGTCAATTCCTGATTGATGATTTTAATGGCTTATAGGTTTTTTTCAGGGTCAACACCAACTCATTAACGCTTGTCGAAATATTTTCCTGTTTTACTCGCTTTTGTACTCTCTGTTCAAGTCGTGATTTGAATATGCAATTAAAAAAAAATTTCGCTTTTCCTGTACTACAGTCTCATACACCAATTCGGGATTTGTTATAAAATTATGTAATTCTTCCTTCTTTCCCGTAAAACAGATACTAGTTTTGAAATAGCTGATAGTTCGTTCATGTCCATAATTGTCGTCATAATTACCTTTTTCCTCTTTTCAGTTTCTTTCTTATCTGTGTGATGTGTCAAAATTTCTAGTGCTTTTTTTTAGCTTTCTAAATTTGTCAACTATCTTTATTCTGAGTTTTTCCGTCAATTCAGTTTTTGATAAAAATCTTCAAACTCTGTCTTTAATTCTGATATTTCTTTCCTTTTGCATTTACTGTTTATGTCGAATGTGGTTTCCCTTTTGACTTCTTAGCGTTTACTACTATCGATTCTAATTTCTTTATTAAATTTTTCATATGAGACATTGATAATTAAATTTTTATTTTGTTTTCTTTTAACTTTATTTTATTTATTCATTAAAATAAAAATTTTTTTATATACATATATAAATTTTAACATATGATTTTATATATTTTTATATTTTACTCTCCACACCTCAGTGCCAGAGGGTATATATAGATTGTCATTCCATTTGTAACACATCGAAATAAATTCCTGAGACCCCAAAACCATATATTTTCTTGATCATTATAACAAGGGAAGTTGATTTGCCGATGACCGTCCGCCTGTCTGTGGAAATCTCGATCACGCCGTCAATATCTAAGCTAGACCCTTCGTTTTTGTATCAAATCGTTTATTAACATCCCAAAGGAGTTGCTATTTACAATCGTCAAAATCGGTTAAAGGGGTCACGAGTTATGAATGAAACTTTGAAAGAACTCTTGAAAAAATAAAATTTTTCAGTGTGTTTGTTGTTTTTCTTAAGATATGTTGTATATGTTGTAATTCTTCGTGTTGTTGAAGTCATTATCGTTGTGTTTATATTAATACTGCACGTGTAACATTTGCCTAAGCAAGTTTTACCACATATTTTTTTATCATTCAAATTAAATATTAAAAATTAAAATTAATAATAACAAAAAAAAATAAAAATTTAAAATTTAAAATAAAAATTAAAAATTTAAAATCAAAAATTAAAAATTAAAAATTAAAAATTAAAAATACAAAATTAAAAATTAAAAATTAAAAATTAAAAATTAAAAATTAAAAATTAAAAATTAAAAATTAAAAATTAAAAATTAAAAAATTAAAAATTAAAAATTAAAAATTAAAAATTAAAAATTAAAAATTAAAAATTAAAAATTAAAAATTAAAAATTAAAAATTAAAAATTAAAAATTAAAAATTAAAAATTAAAAATTAAAAATTAAAAATTAAAAATTAAAAATTAAAAATTAAAAATTAAAAATTAAAAATTAAAAATTAAAAATTAAAAATTAAAAATTAAAAATTAAAAATTAAAAATTAAAAATTAAAAATTAAAAATTAAAAATTAAAAATTAAAAATTAAAAATTAAAAATTAAAAATTAAAAATTAAAAATTAAAAATTAAAAATTAAAAATTAAAAATTAAAAATTAAAAATTAAAAATTAAAAATTAAAAATTAAAAATTAAAAATTAAAAATTAAAAATTAAAAATTAAAAATTAAAAATTAAAAATTAAAAATTAAAAACTAAAAATTAAACATTAAACATTAAAAATTAAAAATTAAAAATTAAAAATTAAAAATTAAAAATTAAAAATTAAAAATTAAAAATTAAAAATTAAAAATTAAAACTTAAAAATTAAAAATTAAACATTAAAAATTAAAAATTAAAAATAAAAATTTAAAATTAAAAATTACAAATTACAAATTACAAATTAAAAATTAAAAATTAAAAAATAAAAATTAAAAATTAAAAATAAAAATTAAAAATTAAAAATTAAAAATTAAAAATTAAAAATTAAAAATTAAAAATTAAAAATTAAAAATTAAAAATTAAAAATTAAAAATTAAAAATTAAAAATTAAAAATTAAAAATTAAAAATTAAAAATTAAAAATTAAAAATTAAAAATTAAAAATTAAAAATTAAAAATTAAAAATTAAAAATTAAAAATTAAAAATTAAAAATTAAAAATTAAAAATTAAAAATTAAAAATTAAAAATTAAAAATTAAAAATTAAAAATTAAAAATTAAAAATTAAAAATTAAAAATTAAAAATTAAAAATTAAAAATTAAAAATTAAAAATTAAAAATTAAAAATTAAAAATTAAAAATTAAAAATTAAAAATTAAAAATTAAAAATTAAAAATTAAAAATTAAAAATTAAAAATTAAAAATTAAAAATTAAAAATTAAAAATTAAAAATTAAAAATTAAAAATTAAAAATTAAAAATTAAAAATTAAAAATTAAAAATTAAAAATTAAAAATTAAAAATTAAAAATTAAAAATTAAAAATTAAAAATTAAAAATTAAAAATTAAAAATTAAAAATTAAAAATTAAAAATTAAAAATTAAAAATTAAAAATTAAAAATTAAAAATTAAAAATTAAAAATTAAAAGTTAAAAATTAAAAATTAAAAATTAAAAATTAAAAATTAAAAATTAACAATTAAAAATTAAAAATTAAAAATTAAAAATTTAAAATTAAAAATTTAAAATTAAACATTATACATTAAACATTAAACATTAAAAATTAAAAATTAAAAATTAAAAATTAAAAATTAAAAATTAAAAATTAAAAATTAAAAATTAAAAATTAAAAATTAAAAATTAAAAATTAAAAATTAAAAATTAAAAATTAAAAATTAAAAATTAAAGATTAAAGATTAAAAATTAACAATTAAAGATTAAAAATTAAAAATTAAAAATTAAAAATTAAAAATTAAAAATTAAAAATTAAAAATTAAAAATTAAAAATTAAAAATTAAAAATTAAAAATAAAAAATTAAAAATAAAAAATAAAAAATTAAAAATTAAAAATTAAAAATTAAAAATTAAAAATTAAAAATTAAAAATTAAAAATTAAAAATTAAAAGTTAAAAATTAAAAATTAAAAATTAAAAATTAAAAATTAAAAATTAAAAATAAAAAATAAAAAATTAAAAATTAAAAATTAAAAATTAAAAATTAAAAATT